>PVJA010013903.1:0-48506 GCA_004027025.1 Myocastor coypus | reverse complement strand
ACCTAAAACCTATTTTGTTCTGATGATGGACATTGTCCTTTCAAAATGACCAGTGTTTCCTTGACAGAATTCTATGAGAATATGTCAAGAAACTTCGCGGTAAATGGATTTTTAACTACACTTTTCCTTGTTGGTCTTCTGATTCAGAGCACTTCAGAACTACTCCTTTGAACATGATACCAATTCTAAAATTGTATAGCAAAGAGAGAGAAATTATAGGGGTTGATATTTGGAAACTTCTGACTTATATGTTTCTCTAACGTGACCATTTTTTTTGTTGCAACTCACCTGGGTTATGTCTCACCTTGCTTCCACCTTTTCTTTTTTTCACTCCTAAACGTTTCTAATTTATTGGTAGCACATAATGTAGCAGGGAGTTCACGTATATTATGCATCATACAGTTAGTCTACCCAGTTAATTAGTAGTGAAATGAAGATAAAATTAGCAGGTGCCCAAAAGTAACCAGCGCAAAACTGAGAGTGACCCAGGATGTATTCTGAGACTCTACCCACTGTACCTGAGTAAGTTTCCCTCCGTTCACACTGGAAGCTAGTGTTGAGTGACTATAACAAGTGTTAGCAGTATTTCTTTATTGCATTTCTTCATTATTCATGAATAAAGAGATCATGTCATAGATGAAAACGATCAAGTAAAAGACCCACTGTAGTAAATCTCACCTTGCGATGAAGCTCATAATTGAAGGGATACGTTCTGAATGAGGAAGAAAAAGGTACAGATGCACAAAATGGGTGTGAAGGGAACTGATTAAGTTCAGTGAGAATGGGACTGGTCAGATAGCTCAGCGGTCTAAAGTACCTGCATAGGAAAGCTTAGGCAACCCCAGGGACCACAGTTCGATCCCAGGCACCACATTCTGCGCCAGCCTCCCCCCCCAGGGCAGGCTGAGCTGGCCATAACATAGATAGATAGATAGATAGATAGATAGATAGATAGATAGATAGATAGATAAAATTTAAAAATAATAAGATCAATGAGTAGGGGAGTGGTCTCTTTAAAATATTTGTAAAAATGTCCTTTATATATTTTTTCTTTTTTCACTTTGTGACTTTCTGTTTCATAGTCTGTCTGTTCAGGTCCTTCTGGAAGGAGCTCCTGGAAATCACTGACAACTGACTGAGCATTTATTAAAGTGAAGTAGCATCCTGTGAGGTCAACCAGCCCTCCGATTATCAAAAAATCTGATAGTGAGTCTGAGCATAGACATACCAGTAATCTAATCCTGCTCTAAGCACATACCTCAGCATCCTATCTTAGGAGCCCTAACCCAGATGATGAGGTACAATGTTGAAAACACTGTGAAGACTAGAAAACCTCTGGTGGAAATAAATGGAAAATGACTGGAACCAGTACATTACATACCTATTCTTTATAATCATTAAATAACCTCAGTCGTGATTCTTTTGTCTTTTAGGGGCAGTTGATTAACATCGAATTAAAGCCAAATAAATTTGCTCTTTTCTTTTCCCCTGAAATCTTCATAAAAGATGTGATCCTACCACCTCTGAAGGACATCATTTATTGCATTTTTCTGTTTCTCTCTCTGTTTCTGTTTCTGTTTCTGTTTCTGTTTCTGTTTCTGTTTCTGTTTCTGTTTCTGTTTCTGTCTCTGTCTCTGTCTCTTTCTCTCTTCAAAGCTGATATCTCTCTCTTTAAAGATGGTGATCACAGTAAATAATTGTGGAAAAGAATACATGATACATAAAGACCAGAGTGAAAGAGATTGTGTAAATGAGATAAGCAAGAAGAGTGCATAGAAAGGGCGGGTAACATAGCTCAGCAGATTAAAGCACCTGCTTAGCCAGATGTGGTGGGCCAAGGTTCGATCCACAGGTTTCCATGCCAGCCCTACACCTGGGGTACACTGAGAAGGTAATTTGAGACTGAGATTGTGGTGCATGCCAGTAATTCCAGTACTTAGGAGGCTAAAAACAGGAAGATCACTACAAGTCCAATCTGTGTAGTGAGAGCCTATAGACCCTGTGCTAAATACATTAAGAAAAACAAAAGAATGCCTAGAAGGATTAGATGAGAAGATGAGCAAAAGAGCTCATCTTGGAAAAGGACTTCATTTTTAGCATTTCAATCTGACACATTGACTTTTATAAGTTCGTGCAACAGTTAAAGACCAATCCCATTTTCCAGTCCAATTTTATGAGTATATACTACATATTGTATCTCATTTCAATGTATGATTTTCTGCAGAAAATGAATGTTTACATGATAAAGGTAAGAGTTGGTTTTTAACCTATCTTTATAGTTCTCAGAATGAGTCCTCTTTTCAAATATTGATCACCTATTATTTGACTCCACATTCTACAGAGAACACATTTGCTATGTCCACTTTTCTAAGCTCAAGTGCTTTAAAGTAGCACATCATTTCATTTTATAAGTTGACCGTGTTTAGCTAGAGCAGCAATAAACTTCCAGAACCACAGTCACAGCATGAGTCATGCCAAGACAGAGAATGTTTTGTAGTTGGCCTGGACATTTTTAAAGATTAAAAAAAAATCAATCATTGTTGAAGAGACATATTGATAGGAATTGGGACATGGCTTCTTTGGTCTACAGTCTTTAAAAGGCTTCAGTGGTAACAACTCACAAATTAAAATGTAGAAGATGTCATTTTGTCTTTTAATAAGATGGTATTTGCATATCGTTCTATAAGTAGCTCCTTTACATCCAATTGACACACATTGTATTCTTTAGTATTTTTAATGTGAAATAGTATAGACAATGAAGTTATAAGCAGATTCTTCTCAGGATATTAACACACACACAGCATATCTTACAGATCTTTAGAATTTGCATGAAACTGGCTAGTTGGAAGAATCTAGGTAAGACATGAAAATAAAACAAAATTTAGTTACTTTTCAAAAAAGTTTCCCATGTAAATCAGTTTCATTGCTTCTTCCTTCCAGGGCAATAATCTAAGCTCTAAGTTTCTAGTGAAAAATCCACTTCTTTAATAGAATCTATTTCTTTAATAAACAGAAAAGAGGTCATCTTAAGAAATACCATTTTTATGTGCCACCATGCCTTTACTTGGTCACAGGCTCAGTGTTTCCCAGGGGCGGAGCAGGCATAGCGTGCAGGACTTGGATCAAACACTTTTTCTACTTTGTGACCTCACACGTCTAAATTTTTCCACCCTTTACATGTCAACTAAAGCAGTGAAAACACGTCCTAATTTTCTTAAACATGTACAGAACAACATGTAGCTTTGCTCCTTATCTGTTTGCTCTGTGGTCATCTTCATGTTGTATAATTACTAAACAGAATGCAGTGTACTGGTGGGCAGAGGCCAGTGTTAGCATGCCAACTGGAGTCTGACTTTTGAAAATAGACCAGGGGAGATCACTGTGCCGTGAGCCCCACGATTCCACAAACACATAAGCAATTTGTACGAAGTGATCACATGCCTAGAAGTCTAGCAGCTCAGGAGCTAAGCTACACTATTAATGAAATCCTTTATACCATTTTTGATTTCTCTGAAAAAGCACAATTTTCTCATGGAATAAATGCACTTGTTTTGTATATAAGTCAATATATGTACTTTCATGAAAAGGATAATGGTGTAGTTTAGGCTTTCACATATATGTCTACTTGGGAGATTCTTAACATAAAATTCTGTCACACTGAAATTTTCCATCAGCCTAACATTGTACCAGATGCACAGGGTGCACCCATGGATACCAGCTGTCCTTCCTGTGGATTGAATTATGCATTTGTTTTTCTACCTGTTAAAGCATCTGCACTCACCTTTTCTCTGAAACAAAACCTAGGATCTAATAAAAAAAATGTATTTTTCACACAACTGTTTCATGCAGCTTCCATATTAGAATCATGTGTAACAGGAAGGTATTTTCCAAAACCCATTAAAACAAGAATCCAGCTGTTAAAACCCAGGAAGCATAGCTATGAGGCACTGGAAACCCTCTTTAGTGTCACAGTCTTGGAAACACTGGGGCCGACTGTGCTGTGATGCTGCTGCCTGCTCTGGGATTTCTCATGCTGGTTGACGTCCTCACGTCTCTCCTGAACACCAGGGACCCCCAGGTCCCGAATCACTGCGATGTTTCTGACGACATCTCTTCCAGTGATGAATGTTTTCCTTTGTGATTGATTGGAAGGATGTCATCCTTGATAAAAACAGAGCCCTTCCTGGTTCCTGACCATCTAGACAATTCTTTGATTTTTGTTCTGCTGGGAAAAGCAGATGAGAAATCTTTAAATGTGTCATGTCCCTATTTATTTTAATGGGAAGCGTTGTTAGGGGGATATTTATCTATGTCAAGTGGGAATCATGTTAACACAACTATATTTTTGCTGTCGTTCCAAAGAATTCCTGTCCGGAAAGAACAAATTCGCCATAAAAGCTCAGGCACAGTGGAGCAATTAAACTGTGGCGCTTTTACTGAGATTTACTCTGATCCATTGACTTTTTCACGAAGCAACGTTTCCTGACGAGTGGTCATGTCCTGGGAGCACAGCAGAGGACTGCGCTGCTCCCCTGAGAGTCCTCTGCCAGTGCCCTTTCCCCATAGTTGATGAGAGCTAAACGTACCAAGAGCCAGGGCTTCTAAAGCTGACATCACATGAGTTTAGGGGAAGGAAATATGAAAGAGGACAGAATAGATGGAGGCTACAGATTGACCGATCGATCGATCAATAGATAGATAGTATATCTATTTTTATGTTATATATTATATATACAATTAGATCATATAATATATTTATGGAATTATATAATGCAGTACTTTAAAATATTATATATTATAATATATATTATAGAATCCAATATTATGTTATAAAATCTGATACTCCTACTGTAAATATTATTATATATTACTATATATAATACTTTATATAATGTGCTATAATATGATTATATAGTACGTTGTAATTATACATCAGATATTTACATAATTATACTATATATCATATATTACATGATATATATTATATATTACACATATAATTTTACTATATATTATATATGACTTACATAATCATACTTACATAACTCATGTATAATTACATGACATATTATGTGTTACACATAAAATAGTAGCACACTATATGTTATATATTACATATATAGATATATATGTTGCATATATTTATATTATATATTTCTATTACTTATATATGTAAACAAAAATTGAATGAATAAATCAAATAAGAAAAATTACAATAAGCATGTTGGATTCTAAGCCTCCCTTTAAAAATATGATAAAATTCAGGGCCTGGCAGGATGGCTCAGTGGTCTAAAGCGCCTGCTTAGGAAAGCTTGGGCGGCTGCAGGGACCACGGTTCGATCCCCGGCACCACATGCTGCGCCAGCCCTGCCCTCACACCAGGCTGAGCCGGCCATAAAAATAAATAAAAATATGATAAAATTCAATTCAAGTAGTAATTTATTTTGGCTAGATCTTGGGTGAAATTCTTAGAGTAAAAGTCATTCTTAAAGAAGATAATATAGATCTCATTTATCTGTTGCACTATAGAATATAGGGCTTTGCAATTTCATTAAACTTACAAATGCTTTTCTGAATATCATTTGGTGAAGTAAAAGGGAGCCTTAAGACAGACAACTAGCCCAAGGGTCTAAGCCTGGGGATATAGCTCAGAGGCCCAGTGCCTGCCTGGGAAGCATGAGGTTGGGAGGTCCAGTCCTAGTGCCCCCTCAAAAAAAAAAAAAAAAAAAAAAAAGCCAGTCTGCCAGCAAACCTATGTAACAAGTGGTTGCATGAAGCGCTGCTACAGATGGATCCTCTCTTGATCTCTTCGTCCCTTTCTCACTATTGCCTACAACATCGTTGGAGCATTTGGACCCTTTCCCAAGCCTGAGCCTGCGTGCTGCCAACTCTATTTATGTAGGAAGCATTCTTCTCAGTGGTATCCTCTCTTTCACTGGTACACAGTCTCAGAGTCTACACGAGGTCCTCTGTGCTCCTGTCTCACCCAGCAGGAAGTATCAAAGATACTTAAATTCCAGAAAGAAAAGCGTTACTTGTCCTTGCAGTGCAGGAGCTCTCCAACCATACTCCATGGTCCTGAACCCTCGGGTAGGCTGCATTTGGTGGAGCATTATAATTGTTAATGCTAATCCTTAGACCTGGGGTGAGTATGTGATTGAGATAATAGACGCTAAAAACCTGGTAGTTCCTAGTTTACATTAAGCAGTCCCTCCAGCACATAGGAAACTAGTTCTCTATCACTGTGGCATTGCTGTTGGTACTATTGTTACTGTACTACTGAAAAAAGAGAGTGGTGCTAAGTGAACTAAGATCACTGTAACTGGGCCACCAGGTGTTATCTAACAGAGGCCAGAAGACACAGCCAGGTGCCTGTAAAATGTTCACTGGAGGGAGAGTGCTCAATGGAAGGGACCATTTGCTGATGCAAGTGTAGGCTTTACAGAATCATAAAAAAGATGGCAAAGTGCCCAGAGCCTCAGCAGAGTTGGATGCCCAGTCATAAACTCTGTATACCCACAGAGGAGATGAAAGAAAGCTCTGTTCCTAGAACCTAGGCAACTCAAAGATATTGCAGATGGGTCACCCGCAAGAGCAGCCATTTTAATCAGTTGTTGCCCCAGCAGGAAATCAGAAGAGGAAACATAGCACCCTCTGATGTCCCCAGAGACCAGCAGAACCAAGCTGAAGCTGGGCAGCCCCTTTGGGTGAACTCCCCCACAGAGGGCCAGACCAAGGAGGAGCCTGGCAGGGAAGGCAGAGAGCAGGAGGCACTGTGGAATTTCAAGTGAGTTTTTATAAACTCCAGTTAGTACCAGTACCACAGAAACAAACTCTAAAACTTGTCATTTTTTTTTTTTAAAGATGTGGTGTGGGGCCTTGGACTTTTATGATTTGGAGCTTGTTCTTTGAACGCTGTGCGACTTTCCAGGAACCTTGACAGACTTTTAAACTGTCTGATTTACTTCTGCACAGCAAAAAAAAAAAAAAAAAAGAAAAAAAAATATATATGTATATTCAGTGCCAAAAACTTTGAATCACACACAAATTAAAAGCTGAACATACAAGTATTCACACACATTACTAGCCATGCATCAAGATTCACGCACTCCACCACAGCTGGCATTTGGAAAAAGACAAAAAACTAAGCTTACATGTAAAATATTGCATACTGCGTGAACTACTGCCATCATCCCCGAATCTTCTTCACCCCACCGTCGTCTGTGAAACAGGATATTGCTCATTTTGATACAGTTCGGATGAGAGAATTAAGTATAATTTAATTATCACTTTGAGGAATTGATGCTAGATAGTCAAAACTGGGTATTTCATAAAATAATTTATAAGCACTGAATAATTTCTAAAAGTCCAGTTTGTCAAAGTTGTTACAGAAGGACACATTGCCAAAATTTTAACAAAACTGAGAGCTTTATCTGAAAGGAAAGATAATCATCGCAACTAATTATTTCTGTTTCATGGTAAGTGACATTCTTTTAGAAATTAGTCTTTGCTGTGCTCTTGCGATTGCTTTGCAATTATTTTTAACCCAACTTTGTCCATTAGGAATTTTATAGTGAGGCCTAATGTTAGCATTAGCTTTAGACAAATGCTAAGGAAAATTTAATATACAAGGTGTGGACAGATACGACGAGGATATTTAGAATGTGTTACAGGAAAAGACACTTTGCCACTAATTTTCCTCAAAGTACTCCTGCTGGCTTCAAACACAGTCCTCCTACCATTCTTGCCTTTTTCTGAAGCAGTTCTGGAAGGCTTCCACTGAATGTGTTTATGAGTTTTGTTTAAGAATCATGAATGCTGCTTCCCATTGTCACCCGAATAGAAAGGCAGACTGTTAAAAACATTATGATGTGCACTCATTTATATAATATTGCACTTACATTTTAGTTCACTTCTTTGTACATTTATTTATTTACATTTTTTGTTTGTTTGTTTGTTTTTGCGGTACTGGGGATTGAACTCATGACTCTGTGCTCATCAGGCAGCACTTGTTCTAATAGGCTTTCTCCCCAGCTCTTTATTTACATTCTCAATAAAATATAAACTCTAGAAGAGATGTTATCAATTTATTCTGTTTAAATCCCAGGGCACAGAGTTTTCATTTTAGTACCCCAAAGAGTGAATAATCTATTAAAGGTGTTTAATAGAGCCTTACTTAAAATTATGGAGTGCATTCCAGAAAAATAAGTTTTAGCCACTGTGTAAGTACACATGAATATGTAACCATGTGAGAAATTTCTTACTACTGTGGACAGTAAGCAGCTAGGTTTTTTTGGTTTGTTTTGTTTTTAATAGGGTCTCAGACTAACAGTGATCCTCCTGCTTTCATCCTTCCCAGTGGTGGGATTATAGGCATGCACCACTGTGCCAAGGGGCAGAATAAGTGAAGTTCTTACTTGTTTGTTCATTTGTTTGTTATTTTTGTGGTACCAAGGACTGAACTTGGGACCTTGTGCTTGTGAGGCAGGTGCTTAGGCCGCTGAGCTATCTTTCTGGCCCCTACTAGCTCTTAAAATTACTAAATTATGAGGTGTGATCAAAATATATAATGTTTACATCAAAAATTAAGGCACTTAGTAAATTACCTAAATAACTCAATTGTTTTACTTTTGAGGTGTAGAGAACATAACCTTACTACTCTAGGATGTTGTTCATTGTGTCAACTTGGACAAAATTTAAAAGGTAGAACTTGTTTAATCATGCTACTCAACAGAGGGGTAGGGTCCTTACTCTGTAAACCTCCTGAGCTTTCAAAAGGGAAGACACAGAAATGGTGTAGGCTGTTAAGCTACATACAATGTAAGGGGGGAAAAGAGGCTTCCCTCAACCCGCTTCCTGTTTTTGCTACTTTTGCTGTCCTCAGTCACCATGCATTGTGGCCCTCTACCATGTGCCACCCTACCTTGGAGCCAGCCAAGCATGGCCTGAAACTTCTATGAATTGTGATCTAAATAAATCATTCCTTCCTTCATTTGGTGTGTCAGATATTTTGTCTTCACAATAAGTAACAAGATACCCTGCTCCAAACGATTTCCTCTTGCTTGAAACACTCGGTTCCCATCATGCTTGCTACTTTCGGAAAATTCTAGAAGTTCCCTTTTGAGTGTCCTTTGGAGGTGCCATACAGATTTTGGTCCAAGCAGCTGCTGAGCACAGTATTACAGAAAGGAAGACTAGAAACGTAGGGCTGGGGAAATAGCTCAGGGGTACAAATGCCTGCCTGGCAAATTCCTGCTGGGTCTTGCTCAGCATCCAAATCAGTGGGCAAGGCTAACAGTTGGAAATAATTCAGGACATTAAGTCATGTACATCAGGGCAATTAAAGCTATATGCAAAAGAGGACTGCCAGAATTGCTCCAGTGTGTGGCAGGAGTGATGGGTTGTGTGTTTTCAGTGAAAGAGAGTATTTTGAAGTGTATTTATGTACCTGTAGCTTTTGTGGTAGCTACTCTTTATAATTAAAGCATGAACTGCATGTGCTGGGAATAGGTCACACATATGTTGAGTTATCACAGCTTGCCTCATCTATCTATATATATATATATATATATATATATATATATATATATATATAATTTGCATGTATAAATGAAAATAACTAAAAATATTTTAAATAATTTTCAGGTTCATAAACCTTTAATTTTTATTTTTAAAAGAGAGTACAAAATAATAGGAAAACAGAAAAATGAGAAGTGATACAGATTTTTGTGGGGAGGCCAGGACTGGGGCTCAAACTCACAACCTTGCACTTGCTAAGCAGGACTTGTACCATGGAGCTAGCTCCCTGGTCCCTGATACAGAATTTCACTTAACAAAGTACTATGAATTTCACAGTATTTGATGTAATGCGTAGTTTCATCTTTCAACCAGTCATTCATAGTACAAGATATGTTCGGCTCCATAAACTTTAAATTACAGACAAATTAGAAGTTAAACTTGCAAGTATTAATCCAAGTCATTAATAGCCATGTATTGGGATTAATATACTCCACGACAACTGGCATTTTGAAAAAAAAATGAAAACCAAACTTACACATAAAATGTCTCACATGGTATGAACTCATGTCCTCGGCCCCAAATCTCACTCACTCCACAAGCTCTTAACAAAGCACTTCCCATGAAAAAGGCAAAAATAAATATTTCAGAGAGCCGATCAGGAAGCACTTGAGCCAATGATTCCACGTCAATGAAACATTTATGATACTCTCTTTTATTCAGGAAACTATTTGATACCATGATGGAGTGAATAAAGTTGGAAGAGAGGAAAGAACCTTGACGTCAGTGCTCATTATTTTAGTCAGATAAATATTGATAGACAGGAGAGTCTCTTGACAACAACAAGGGTACAGTTGCTTCTAGATAACACACCAGAAAAACTCGACAATTTTATGTGACAGTCGGTGCGTGTTTTTAAGACAAAACTTTTGCTTCATATGAGGAAATCAGAAAATGGCATTTATGTTTTAATTGGAAAATGTCTCTAAAACATTGCTGAATATTTAAAAAAAAACTTTTTTCTACCATCTGCAGTCACTCATCACCCACGAAGTTGCCTTTTCTAGAAATCTCATGGATCTTAATCCATTATTATTAGATGTTTTATTTAGCCGTATAAAGGAGCACACTCTGGTGGTGCCAGTGAAGCTATAAAAAAGACATTAGAAAGAACAGTCAAAAAAAAACTTTGGTCTGCTCCAAAGTTGGGATGAAAAAAATTTGAAGAAGAACTATGAAATAAATGAGCTGCAAATCGAAAGTGTGAAAGGAATTCTTTGTCTGTACAACACTCCCATCTATATCAAGATTATTTCATTGAATTCCCATGACTCTACTAGTTCTCTCATTAAACTGTGGTTATCACAGTGCTGCAGTGGCTGAGAGCAGTCTTTCTGCTTTGTGTGTTTGTTTGTTTGTTTTCAAAAACGAGATAAGAATATAACTGCTCCAAAGGACCCACAGGCTACAAAGCCAGCTTTCTTGTTGATCTTTTCTATCTGTATGCAATACGTACAGACAATACTTTAGGTGATAATAACATTTATTAGAAAATATATATTAGATTCCAATTCTTGGCACATTTCCTGAAACTATAATGAAGCCACAGTACTTGCTATAACCCACCATCTCTCTATTCTTATCTTTTATAGGAAGCAATAAAATTCTTTTGATGTGTGTCTCTCGCCACTTGAAATGCATTCCTTTGCATGATAAGGAATTACCCGAATTTTAAAAAGTGTTACCAATGAATCTGACACTTGGGAAAAGTTTCTGAAGAAAAAGATAATCCTGACAAGGAAAGAAGGGAGAAGCACGATTCTGAACCAAGAAACGTGGAGAGGAGCAGCCAGCAGAAGGGAGGGACATACAGACAGCCGAAGTGGCAAGCTGAGAACTTCCATAAAAATACTGGAGAAGGAAGAGGACAGATTCTATGATCAATCTGAAGGCTAATCTGAATTTCCAATGGGCATGTTACAAGAAAGTAGTTAAAGCATCAATTAGAGTGACATAACTCCTATCCCTTTGCTGAATGCAAAGTAAGCAGCAATAAGGATTTGTGTAAGCTTTGAATCTCTTTCTAAGAGCAAGCAGTACAGGGGTAGGAAGGCAAAAATGTTCCCAAGAAAATGGTAGACAGAGATGAAAAAGCAAAGTTGAATACATATCAGATAAAGGAGCTACGGAGGATGGAGGGGGAAGCAGGGGTCCCAGGCCTAGGAGATCCTTGGATGTTGGGAGAAGACCTGGAGGAGCAATGGCTGTGATGCGAGAGAAGCGAGGATCAGAAAGTGGGTGAGTAGCGGACAGGTCAGGTTCTCCTTGGTCTTGTCTTTGTACTGTGTGAACCTGGGGTTCTTTATAACTTTCAAGCAGCAGCGGTCAGTTATAGATTGATGGGTCTACACCTGTGCAAAGCTTTGCTGGGTTAATGTGACAGCAGGTCACCTTGGATTCGGAACCCAAGACCAAGGACAAGCTAACCCCACACTGACTTTTGTCTTCTTCCCTAGTTAACCTCAAACTTCCTCTTTCGTTTTTCAAGTCACCAAATCAGCGCCTGTTCCTACTCCTCACTGCCCACACAGCCTTTCCGCATAAATTTCTCCTCTCCTTGCCTCTCTTCTAAGGGTCCTTTCTTTTCTTTTACCACCCTCAGCATGGAAAAATGAAGTATTTCCTTATTGCTCTCCAGCTTGGCTTTCCTTGCCTAGAGGGCCCCTGTAACTGCTGTAATAGGACATTTTGTCATGAATAAAGAAAAAAGTGACAGGACAATATAAACTGAATTAGTGATAAGTTTAGGGAGCAGAAATAAGTACAATGTAATATTTTTCTCTTTCTACACTTCAGATTCGTTTTACTTATCAAAACTAAAATATTACTTTTGTAATAAGAATATTGTAGTATATATACTTTTCTTTTTCCCAGGGTCCATCTCAGAAGTGCTACTGTATAATCCACTCTACACAGCCTTCACAAATTCAGCCAGTGGTTGTCGTTTTTCCTCCCTTTGCAAAAGAAGTCAGGGTTCTTATTCTTGGGTTCTTTCTGTTATGAAGACACTTTTCAAGTTCATTTTCAAAAATTTCATTTTATTTTGAAGAGTATAGGAAAAATAATATTTCATTCCTAATGTAAGATCTCTTTCACCAGACCTATTTTAAGTTGCTAGGAGACACATAGAGCAGGATCAGTACCTTTTCTATAAGATATCTCATCATCAAGAGAAGTGGTGGAAACTGGAGAGATGATGGATGAAAATTTTGCAGACATATGATATATCCAAAAGCAGATCCTGCATATTCAACAGAAGTAAGCAGCAACCGTAAAGGGAAGAAATAAGCAATTAAAGTGTATCGAGGGCCCGGGAGATAGCTCAGTAGAATAAGCGCTTGCCTGGTAAGCACAAGGTCCTCAGTTTAATCCCTGCTACTGTCAGAAAGAAAGAAAGAAAGAAAGAAAGAAGAACAGAAAGAGAGAAAGAAAAGAAGGAAAGAAAAAAGAAAGAAAGAAAAGAAGGAAAGAAGAAAAGAAAGAAAGAAAAGAAGGAAAGAAAGAAAGAAAGGATTGGCCAGGTGTGGTGGTGCACACCTGTAATACCCACACTTGGGAGGATGAGGAAGGAAGATAGGTGTGAGTTCGAGACCAGCCTGGAGTGCATAGTGAGACCTTGACTCTAAAAGACAAGAAAGAAAGAAAGAAAGAAAGAAAGAAAGAAAGAAAGAAAGAAAGAAAGAAAGAAAGAAAGAAAGAAAGAAAGAAGCATATTGAGAACATGTACTCACCTGGAGTATAAAAAGAAACTTTGTGTCTTAAGTTGGATAATCTTAAGAAAATCAAGGGTGGGATGAGGAGACAGCTAGGAGGTCTGAGCACCCGCCTGGCAAGCTCAAGCACCTGGGTTCATTTCCTGGTACCACCTGCTTTGCTGGCCCCTAAAACTGGTCCTGGTGGCACATGCCTGTCATCCCAGTTCTGGGGAGCCTGAGACAGGAGGATCACTATGAATCCGAGCTGGGTAGCGAGACTCTGTGCCAAATAAAAATATAAAGATTAAATAAAAATACATCTAGAAGTCTTTAGAAAGAAAATCCTAGTTGAGCTATATTGAAAGCTTGTTCAGAAAGGTGAGTTACCTGTGTGTCACCAGTAAAGGACAACGGAGAAACTTCGTCTCGAGAGCTCTTGATGCCCTCTCACGGGTTGCCACATGGTCTCCTTGTGTTACAGAGACTATTTCTGGAAAGGTTATCTCATATTTTCCATGCTTTTATTATTTCTGTCCCTTCTAATTTTACACCTCACTGGTCTAAGTGGGTGTATGTTCATGAGTTGAGTCAGGTAAGGGATCAAGGTTGGAAATGCTCACTTCAGAACACCAAGTACTACCTACCTGTGAGGATCAAGTGGAAAGAGCTAACACTTTTTTCTCTTCCGCTAAATTGTGCTGTCATTAAGTGGGCTTAAGGGTTCCTCCCACAAAAGGAAAACACTTTATAAATTGTGAGCTGTTATACAAAAGTTAGGTTAAAACTCAAAGGTCTTTAACTTTCAAGTGATAACTAAAGGGTTTCATTGTACACACTGAGAACAGCACAGTGGTTCTCAACCTTTCTAATGACATGACCCTGCAATACAGGTCCTCATGTTGCCGTGACCCCAAGCTCAAATATAATTTTGGTGGCTTTTTCAAAACTGTAATTTTGTTACAGTTATGATTCGGAATGGTGTTAGGCGAGCTCTGTGTTTTGGATGTGCAACCCCCGCCTGGGTTGCAACCCAGAGATTGAGAACTGCTGGCCTAGAAGGACAGGGAGACAGAAGCAGTAAAAAGAAAACTATGTTTTCTCTACCTAATTCCTGGATTCCTGAGATAGGCTCGCCAACAGTAGTAACAAATTTGACTTAGAAGCATGCATTTTTATCTCACGTGACAGGTGGCATTAAGGGTGGATACAATAGATCAGCGGTTCTCAACCTGTGGGTCGCGACCCCAGTGCGGGTGGAATGACCAAAACACAGGGGTCATCTAAAGCCATCAGAAAATACATATTTAGACCCATGCTATGCCATGGTGAAATGTTATTTATTGGAAATAGTAATAAATATTTCTCAACATATAATTAAATATTGTTTTGTGATTAATCATTGTGTTTAAATTATATTTGATTTATAGCAGTGAGAATACATAATGCATATCAGGTATTTACATTCTGAATCATAACTGTAGCAAAATTACAGTTTTGAAGTAGCCACCAAAATTATTTTTTGGTTTAGGGTCACTGCAACATGAGGAACTGTATTGCAGGGTCACGGCATTAGAAAGGTTGAGAACCACTGCCATAGAAAATACTGTTTTCTATTTTCAAAACATATCGCATGGTCAAAACACCAAAAGTCCACATTAACAAATCTACAAATGTAAACTGAGGTCTAGTTGCAAAGGATGGAGAAGGCAGTTGACCACAGTGTACCAAAGTGCTGAGAAAGGTACCAGTGCCAGAGAAAGACCATAATGAAAAATAAATGTATTACCAAAGAAAGACAATGACCACTCTTCATGATCCCAACCTCACTTTTGCTTCCAAGCAAGGCTGAAACCCAGAAGAGACACAAGCCCAAAGAAAAAGGTACATTAATTATAAATAATGGTGACTAATGATGATCACCATGGCTACCTTCATATCTGTTGAATTCTTCGTGATTTTGCAAAGCCATGCACGGCATCCACGAGATAAGGTAAGAAAGGTTGATTTGGGCTCACAGTCTGTCAGGGTTTTAGACCAGAGTGAGCTGGGTCCAAGCCAGGTAGCCTAGCACAGGGGTGGCTCAGGGGAAAGCCAGTCCGTGGCAGAGCAGGCAGGTGGTGGCAACTGAAAGCAGCAGGTCTGTCTTGCCCGCTTACGCTCTCCAAGCTGCACACATTTGAGTAGTGCCACGCCCAAAAGAACCAATGGTAAACCCATCTGTGGACACATTCTGGAATCCACGTTCTCAGGCTGGAGAATCGGCCACGTCTACAAAGCCCCACCTCTGAGCACCTGACGATGTGGGAGGCAGTCTAGGTGCAAGTGTTCACTTCTGCTGAGTGTTGTATGTGTTTTTCGTGATTTAATTCACTCAGTAAAAAACTTTCTGATTTGTCAGAGCTCACGGTGGTGCGTACAGAATGAGCCAGAGCCAGATATATGGAGGAGAATCTATATGGATGCAGCCCCACCAGGACTGCTGCTGCCTCTAACTCTGAATTTTATTTTCAAAGTGTTCATATGGCTGTGCCCAGCCCTGTGGGGATGAAAAGTGAATTCTAGGTATATGAGTGGAAAATATGACTGAGCTCATTTCAGTTGTTTATGTTTCTTTTTCTTTAAAATTCTGTTTTCTTGAGTTATAACATACATATATAGTAAGGCTATATAGAGTTTAAATATAAAAAACATGTACATGTAGTATGGCTTTTTGCTTAATATACATGCAGATGAAGGAGCCTGAGTCCTCAAGTTTTGAAAAAAATGTTTAAACTATAAAGTCATGTACTCCCCAAATTTGAGACTACTACAAAAAGACATACAAATTTTGTTCAAATACTTAGAATTTATGAGGTGCCTGCCAGATAGCTCGGTGGACTAAAGTGCCTGCTTAGACAGAGCGCAGCAGCCAGGATTCCATCCCTGCCATGCTGTACTGGGCCCTCCCCTGAGGCGCGCTGAGATGGCGATTGAGACTGCGCATGGTGGCGCGGGTGTCGCTTGCCTGTCATCCCAATACTTGGGAGGCTGAAAACAGGAGGATCACTGTGAGACTGGTCTGCATACTGAGATCCTATAGATCTTGCACTAAAATACATAAAAACTTTAGAATTTATATGATCAAGCTATAATTGAGAAAAATGAAAATATTTTCAGATCTGTTATAAAAATCAGATACTGAGTTTTCAAAATTGGGGGACATTCTCCATCTAGTTCACTTTATGTTCATGCAATACATTAAACAGTGAACAGAATGGTGTCAGCCTTTAGAGTGAAATATCTCTCCCCATGCATGCTTAGAAAATAAAAATCTGAATTATACATATCATAAGAAGGAAAGTCATCATTATTGCTAAAGATATGAATGAAAAGGCACAGTAACACATTATTATTAACCATAATAATAATAATAATAATAATAATAATAGTAATTTCGTGTTATATTAGTTTCTGAGGACTGCTGTCCTCAGAATTGTCCCAATTTGAGTGATTTAATGCAGCACAGATTTTTTTTTTCTTTTTTACTGCCAGTTTGGAAAGTCAGAGGCCCTGAATGAGTTTTACAAGATAAAATCAAGAAATCTGCATGACTGCATTTCTCTTGAAGGCCCCAGAAGACAATATCTTCTCTTAACTTGTCAAGACTTGGAGGTCACGTGCACTCTCGGGATTGCGATCCATCTCTCCATGTCTAAGTGCATCATTCCGACCTTCACTCCTTCACCAACTCATGTCCTCTTGCTATGCTCTACTGCCTACCTCGTGTAAGGACTTATGGTTGAGACCACTTGGACGGTCCAGGTAAATCTTCCTATGTTCCTATCTTGCTGTGACATCTAGAAAGACCCTTTCAGCCATATAAGATCATACGGACATTCCACGGGTTCGAACAGGGTACTCAGGGGTCGTGAGTTAGCCTGCTACACAGGGTGTAATCTAGCCCTGACAGGTCAGTGTCTCTCCACTATGAGAAGTGTTCTCTTCATGTCCCAAGTTTCCCCAGAGTCTCCACAAATGACAGCAATTATTCAAATCTAAAATCTTACCTAAGTCTAAACAAGTCCAAGCTTCAAATCTAATCAGGTAAATAAGTTGAAGATGAATGGCTCACTGGATCATGTAAAGTTCATCAATGCAAAAGTTCCTGTTATTGTGGATGTCACTGTAGGTATAATCCGTGGCAGAGAGCAATTGCTCTTCACATGTGAACTTGTAGAACTGAAAGAAAAGTTATGGTCCTCAAACAAAATAGTGGCACAGACATCCGGTAACAGCTGCGACCTCCCTGACCCAAAGAGACACAATGAGAGGAACAACCTCATTACAAGTCCCTGGCAATTTGCAAAGCTAGTGAGGAAAACGTCCCAAGAAGAGGAGGGCTGTCGATAACGTCTGTGACGTAAGCATGCACCTTCTGATCCAGAGCTCTATGCACAAGGCCATCTTTCCATTTTTCTTGAAAGGTGATATGCACTTGCAGTTGCACAGGCTTCCTGGCTTTATCCTGCGTCACTAATTTTGGGGCTCTCACGTGCTGCATTCGCTTCTTCTTCGCTTGTCATCTTCCATCCAAACCTCCATGTTTCTGTTGATATGAGATTCTCAGTAACCTTGTGGTTCTCCTGTTTATGTCTGGGAACTGAATTTCATTTGATAAGGGGGGATCTTTATGAATCTCTTCGTGCATAGTGATTTATTTTTTTTTTTCTTTCTTTATATCTGGCTTTTACCAAAGTGGCTGAAAGAATTCATCAGGCACAGCAATTCTCTGCAAGGAGCTCCCTGTGTGATCGAATGCTCCAACCTTCTGATTCTTGTGGGGCACTAGTGAAGTATCATCCAGCCCTACCCTGTGCTTTCTACTCAAATAGCAGCGTCTTGTCAGGAAAAAAAGTTAGGATTCAGATATAGTTTGAAAGCTGGATAAGCTAATCACTCTTCAAATCATAAATGCCTATTTCCTATTTTGCTTGACAGATTTTTCCTAAACTTATCTTCTTTCTTTTAATTGCTTACCATAAGCTGAAAGAAGAATTGGTTTACACCAACTGGCTTATTACCATTTCCACTCCTTGGAAACCTCTTCTGGTGACATTCCAAATGTATCATTTGTACAGGCAGGACAAAATTTGGCTAAGCTTTCTACCATAGCAACAAGGTTTTGCTTTCCTGCCATGCCCAATGACAGGGTTTCCATTTCTTTCTGAGCCCTTACCAACCTTGCCAAGACTTCTACCAAATCCTGTTTATACTAATTTTAGCGATCTTCTAAGATGTAAGATTTTCTTTCCTTGGGTACTCTACATTCTTCTGTTAGCTCAAACTGCTAACGTTCACCTTTTAAAAAGATCTGTTTATAAAGAGCAAGGAATTTTAAGATGATACGCATTTTTTTTCTATCACAGTCCTCTATATGTTTCCAAACTCAACCCTTCACCCATTTCAAAACCTCAACCCTTTAACACATGCCCAACAGCATTTCTCCAGCTGTAGATACTTTCTGCATGAGGCACATCTCTGTTCCAGGTACTGAGAAGATGGTTATATCTTCTCACATCAAGCTCAATGCTTTCTAAGTGCCTCACTTATCCTGACACCCACCCCAGGTTCTTCAAAATTATTATACAAATGTGAAAGGCAACTTGATATAATTTTAAAAAGACAGATCCTGGAGGCAGGCAAATATGGATTCCGATACTGACTTTTTCACTCCTTTGGTGCCCATGTTTTTCGAATACATTTAATCTTTACAGTCAGAGTATCAGCTGCACGTGGTGACACAAGCCTCTGAACTCAGTGTCTCTGAGCTTGAGACAGGAGGATCAAGTCGAGTTCCTGCCAGGCCAGGATAATATAACGGTTTCAGCCTTAAGTACATGGCAAGACTCTATCTCAAGTAAACAAATACACAAACCAATGTCAAGAAATAAATAAGCAAACTAAGTTCTTCTAAGCTTCAAATATCTAAAAATAAATGATGTGCACCCTGCCATTTGAGTGCGCCTTACAGCCTTTCGTTTTGTTCCTTTTTTCCTGTCCCAAGATACATGCGAATATGTGCCATGTATTTGTCCTTTTAGCCGTGCAACAGGAGCTACTAATCTTGAAGATTTTTTTTTAAATCCTTCTGGCACATGTGGCATTATCTCTTACAAAAAAGAATATGATGAAGTAAGAAGAGATGCATGAAACTCAATTTTCTGGCAAAGGAAAACATTATTAATGCATTTGGAGAGAAGTAAACTAAGGAAGGTTTCTGATAGATCTATGGTGGCTGAAATTTCTACTACCTTGAATGACTTTCTCATGTTTTTGTGAACTATGGTTAAACATCAGGTTGCACAAAATGACAAAAGAGCAGAGCCTGGGTACGGTACAGTTTTATTCTCGGAGAATTCAAAATTAGGAAGACACTGCATTTCTAAGGAAGTTTAACGATAAATGAGACACAATACCAACTCAATCATGGGGATGTGATACCAGGACCATTAGTTAATTCTAACTTAAATCAGATCTATCTCCATTAGTTTAAGGAGTGGAAACATATGTGGCTTCCTTGGCCTTGGCTATAAAGAAACAGTTCACGTAAAGTGTGATACAGTAAGTAGGAAGGAAATAAGAGGATAGAAGCTTATGCAGCTATATTTATTACTTGTCTCCTCCATAAAGAAAAAAATGTTTTGTAAAAGCAAATTTTAACAGAAACCCAGCCCAGAGTCATCCCAAAAGTAGCTCCTTGGAGAGTGTCAGAGAATAGAAATTTTATCACTTGTCAAAAAGGGTGCCAAACTAGGAAGAACAGTTATAGTCTGCAGCCTGGAATGCTTATTATGTAATTTCTGGATTTTTTTTTTCACCTAAGGTTTTTTCAGTTTTTTTTTTTTTTTTTTAGGGGGGAGTGGGTAACAGGGTCTCCTTATGCACCTGAAACTCTTAATGATCCTCCTGTCTCAGCCTCCCCAGCACTAGTATTACAGGCATATGCCATGACATCTGATTACAGGGCATGCTTTATGGACTAGGGAAAGAGATTTGGGAAGAGGAATAACAGATACTCTGTGTATGTTGAAAGTGATCATGACACATTATGTATGTGTGCCAATCTGCCAAAGAAAATGTAAACCTCTTGTGTTGCATAAGCACATACCCATAAGGGAGAGAAACAAGAAAGTGATTATTTCCATTAGTAATTCATATATATATATATATATATATATATATATATATATATATAATGACAACTTGGAGTTTTCCATAAAGAATATATTTATAAAATATCCACAAATTAGCTTTTGATGGTATAAAAACTTAGTTGAGTGGCTGGGGAGATAGCATGGTGGTCTAAGTGCCTGCCTGGCAAGCACAAGTACCAGGGTTCGAGCCCCAGTACTGCATGCAGTGCTGGCCCTGTTCATCCTCTCCCTGAATCTCTTTCCCTAGTGCAGAAAGCTTTCATTCATGTTCTTCTTTAATTTCTTTATAATTAGGCTTCTTGCCTGAAAGAAATCACACAATATTTAACTTTCCATGTGAGAGTTATTTCACTGAACATTGCAGTCTCTAGTTCCGTGCATTTTTTCTACATATGATTGGAATCCATCATTTTTTTGTAGCTGAATAAGAGTCCACATTTTCTTTATCCATTCCACTGTTGATGGACATCTAGGCTTTTTGCAGAGGTTAGCTTTTGGAAATTGTACTGATACAAGCATGAGTATGCATAGGACGTTATAGTAGTGTGACTTGAAGTCTTTAAGCATTATATCCAGGAAAAGTATATTGGGTCAAATAAAATTTCGATTTTTAATAATTAAAAAATTAATATTTACTTATGTATTTGGCATAAGGTCTTGCTACACAGCTCAGAGTTGTCACGATCCCCCTGTCTCAACTTTCTGAGCACTGTGATTCCAGATGTGCACCACCAGCACACAACCACACTTGGTTTTGGTGATCAGCACGGTATGCAGTTCTGGGCATCAAACCCAGGTCCCTGAGCTTGTTAAGTAGGTTCTTAGCTCCCCGGCCCTGATTTTCAGTTCCTTTGTAAAACTCTCATATTGATTTACATAGCAGTTTCATTAGTTCATGTTTTCACCAACAAGGTAGGAAGCTCCTTTTCCCCCACCATCTCGCTAGCACTTGTGTTGTGCGCTCAGGTATTGTATGTGGTGTCAGCCAACTGAAATAGTTTAGTCTCTGGATTGAAACATGGGATACCTGTTACGTTGAGGGTGCCATCTAGTTTCTACTGCCCATCGTTCTTACTGGTGTTTAAGTTTCAATGAAAGTGATACATTCTTGGGTATCTATTCTAGAACTTTCTGAAGAATATGTGCTGCTCTTGCCGCTCATGCATCAGTATTAAAACTACCCAGTGGAAGAGACAAGTCTGGATTTATTGACCACACTGTGTGGCAACCAGACCTATGCAGAGACTAAGCAGAAATCAGTAATGTTCTTGAAAGCTCAAAATCTTTGAGTTCAAAAACATTCAGGAAACTTTATGCCACCCAGAACAGAGGGAAAAGACAATTACAAGAAAAAAAACAAAACAAAAAACAAAAACAACCAAAAAAACTCTCTCCTTAACCATCCAAGACTGGGCCCATTTCTTCAGAGTGCCATTTTATAAAACTGGTGTTTTGCTTTCCTTCATTTGTGCTTTTCTGATGTATAGCTAATGAAACCACCACCCCAAAGTGTTAAGGATCACTCCTTCTGGATGCCTAGCTAAAATAGAAATACTTTTCTACACAATCTTTTCATCAGAAACTTTCAGTATAAGATCTTAAAAAAATCATAATCTTCCATCTTACTCAAAAGTCATAAATTCATCTTGATCAATCATTTTTGACCCTGTCTCCATTCCCAGGTTATTCTCCCTTTCTTTCAGCAAATTTACATACACATGTCACTTTAACATAGGGATACTCTCAAAGTTTTTCATTTAATCAGTATCATATGGCAGTAAAATTAACCATGAAAAGAAACCGACAATCAAAAAGTCTTTTACTGTTGTTGTTGTTTTTTAAAGGTATCCTGAAATAATTTTAGCTATGATTTGTAAAAGAAAACACAGCATTCCTAGATGACACATCAGGGTTTTACTCTACCCATAGTTTGTGTAAAACATTATTTCTCTCTACAGCATGATTTCTGTATTTTCACATGTTTATGTTCAGCACTAGAAAGGATTCACTTTTTGAACTAGTATATATCATGGCTAGTTACAGACTAGTTCTTGTTCAGCTTAAGAAAATATACAGCTGCATCAGAGAGCTAAGTAACACACATTACTAATAGTTTATTTTCACTTATTTTTCTCTCCCTCTTGTGGGTTGAGTTGCTGCCAACGTATTTAGCTTAGTCAGTTTTCTCCACTACTCTTCCTGGCTTCAAATTCAACTTGTAGGCTTTAGTCACATCTCAAACAAATATTGGCAGAGCAGAGCAAATCCTTAAAATGCCTCAGCAAAACAATGCATTGGGAACCGCATTCAAAAAATAACAGCCTACTCCTCAGCATGCATTGTGTTTATCTGTGTTTATCTTGGATAATCGCACATTCAATGAATCAGACAACTCTTCCTGCGTGTACTTCACATTCTGAAATCCTAGGCTAAGCAAAAGTGATGTTTAATATCCTGTAAGTATATTCTTTTGGGAGGGTAGTTTTCTGTGGGTGAACAGATAGTTGGAGAAAAATGAACTTATAGATTGGCCCTGACAGAGTCCATTAAGGTCAATTGGAAGTAAGCTGTATGGCAAATGGAGTTGTTGACTTGGCAAACTGCCGTGGCCAAGAAGGTGTTCTGGGAAATTATACTCAAGGAAAAAAAAAAAAAAAAGCCTACAGTGAACAAGCTACTCCCAGGCTAGAGTGTTTGTCTTTTTGTGGGCTTGGATGCCAAAGTAATCTCCCAACATCATACACCAGGGAACGTCTCAAATGCCCGTCTTTATCAGAGCTCTCATTTCCTGAACAGTTATATTCAATCAACTTACCTCATTTTCTCAATAATTAAGGGAATTCAGGAACGCATAAAGACAAAGTCTAAGGGAAGCCAGACTTCGGATTCTTCACACAAGCTGCTTCACCAATGTGGTGAATAAAGTCGCTCAGCTACTGTGCTTAAGATTCTCTTTCACTTCTTAACCAGGGGATTATACTCCTTTTTACATTTTAATTTTTAGTAAGGTCAAAGATATTCATTTAGGCCACGTTATACCATGGTTGCCTCTTTCTTCTGCAGGATGTACTGTTTATATTATTCATTATATGTTTTTATACAAAATGTAAATGTCTTTAAAATCTCTTGAAAACATCGTAAATTGAATCTACAATTAAAGTATCACAGAGGATAATGTAGAAATTATCATATGTGTCTTGGTTTCTTGGTATGGCAAGTGTTTAATCCAAAAGTATATGCAAAACTGACATGTGTTAGTATTCAGAGACTATATCATGCAATTTAGCATTTTAGGTATGAAGCCAGCCTTTTCCTAAGGAGATTATGAAATTTTAGTATACCATGCATATTATTTTGAAAGAGGGGAAATATTTATTATTTTCATTATTGTACTTATGTAAAGAATATCTTATGTACAACAATTTCTATGTAGATTTTTAATGGCATTTGTGCCACTTACTTTGATAGCAGAAAAAAATGTTCTACTTGTTTAGGTAGCAATTTTATTTAATAAAGGGAAATATCTTCACTCAATACATGTAAGGAAATTCTAGGATTTATTAATTTAATATGCATTTTGTTTTCTCCACTAAATTCTTTGCAGCAAATATCTTCAGTATAAAATGATTATCTTTGAAGAAGTGAGTTCATATTTTAAATCATCTTCAGAATAAATTAAGCAGTTAATTTTGGCCTTTGAAAGAAAGCAGACAGGGCTGGCAAGATGATTCAGCAGTCTAAAGTGCCTGCTTAGTAAAGCTTAGGCAACCGCAGGGACCACGGTTCAATCCCCAGCACCACATGCTGCTCCAGCCCCACCCCCAGAACAGGCTAAGCTGGCTGCAATAATAAAAAATAAATGAATAAATAAAAATAAGAAAAGAAGGTAGACAATTAAAACAAGTAAGAAAATGCTGTACATTTCTTTTTAAAGGTGAAAAAAAATGACAAAGAAAAATTTAAAACAGAATTTCAAAACAAGATGAAATCAACAACGCTTATTATATTACGTACAGCTAGGTTTAAAGTAGCTATGCAGATTATCAGATATAGGTATGCAAATTCGATCCACAAACATTTAAGCATTAACTATTCCTTTCAATAAACCAATAGAAATTAGTACTACAATTACTTAACCTCCCTTCTTTCCTTCTTTTCTACTTTCCCCCATCCCAGTCATTCTTTCTGATTGAGCAATTGCTTTCCCTTTCACAATAGCTACTATTTCTACTTTTGGGATTTCATTCTTTCAGTTTCTTATACTAGGAATACAATACAATATGCATGCTTAAGCTTTGACTTATTTCACTTATGAGGATGGTCTCTAATTGCATCCATTTTCCAATAAAAGCCTGGAGTTCATCTTCCTTTAAAACTGAGTAATACTCCATTGTATAACAAGACAATAACTTTCTTATTCACTCCTCAGGTAATAGACACTTGGGTTGTTTGCAAGGTCTAAGTATGACAACTTGCACTACTGTAAACACAAATGTACATACATTGTTGTTATATGATGGTTTTAATTCTTCTGGGAAGATACCCAGAAGGAGAAAGCTGGACCAAATGGGACCTCCAATCTAACTGCTTTGGGAAATCTCCACAATGATTTCCACAGTAGCTGTGCTGTAGTCTGCAACTATTGCCATTTAATGACTCTTTCATTCTTTCTTTCTTTCTTTCTTTCTTTCTTTCTTTCTGTCTGTCTGTCTGTCTGTCTTTCTTTCTTTCCTTCTTTCTTTCTTTCTTTCTTTCTTTCTTTCTTTCTTTCTTTCTTTCTTCAGATACTGGGGCTTGAACTCAGGACCTTACACTTGACATGCAAGTGCTTATACCACTGAACTATCTCCCTGGTCCCCATTGATTTCTTAATACTGGCCATTCTTTCTGGGGTAAGATGGAATATGAGTATTGTTTTTATTTACATTTCTTGGATGACAAATGCTGTTGAACTTTTCTTCACATATTTTTTGTCATTTGCTTTCCTTCATATGAGAAATGTATACTTACCATTTTTTTTTCTTGGTGAAACAAGGGTTCAAACTCATACCCTTGCACTTGTGAGTCAGGCACTTGTGCCACAGAGCTATCTCCTCAGCCCCTATACTTATCTTTGATGCCCATTTTTCCATTGAGTCTTTGAATTTTGCGGTACTGATTTTTTAAAATATATTTTTCTTCTTTTACACATGTATTTATTTCTTTACTTGCCATAATGTCTTTCCATATAGCTTGGCCTCACAGCAATTCTCTTGCCTCAGCTTCCTCAACACTAGCATTGTAGGTATGTGCCACCACACCTAGTTTTAGAGACCAGGACACCTTGCCAACAATTCTAGAGCAGGTATGGCATGCAGTACCAGGGATCAAGCTTGGGTCTTGAGCTTGCCAGGTAGACACTTACACTGTACTACTTATCTCTCCAGCCCTGGGTCCTGATTTCTTTTTAATTCTTCATATGTTCTAGATAGGAGTCCTTTGTCTGAGGGACAGTTGGTTAAACACTTTTTCAAAACAACAAACTCAGAGAGAAATTAAGGAAATCAGATTGTTCGCAATGGAATCCAAAAAAGAAATGCCTAAGAATCAATCTAACAAAGGAAATAAAAGTTCTATAATGGGAAAAACTGCAGTACTCTGCCAAAAGAGATCAAAAAGGATTTCAGGAAATGGAAAGATATTCTTTGGTCATGAATAGGAAGAAGCAACATTGTAAAAATGACCATACTCTCAAGAACACTGTTCAGATTCAATATAAACCGCACCAGAGAATTTACCGTCAGTATATTTTACAGATCTAGAGAAAACATTGCTAACATCTACCTGCAACAAGAAGAGACCTAGAAAAGCAAAAGTGGTGGTAGACAACAAAAGCAAGCCAGGAGGCATCGCATTCATTGACTTAAAATTATACTACAAAGTTGCACTGGCAGAGTCAGAAAAAAAAAAAAAAGCAGATCTGAGGGTAAATGGAATAGATCAGAAGACGCAGACACAACTACAAACACAGCCAACCACCTATCTTTGATAAAAGGCCAATTATGCTCACAGGAACAACAATAGCCTCTTTAACACAGGGTGCTCGAAAAACTGACTTTTTACATGCTGAAGAATACAATGACTGAGGACTGAACTCAAAGGGAATATAAACGAAGGATCAGTATGTAGCGAAAAAAAAATAGGATAGATATACGCCTACTTTCTCTTGATTCAGTGAGAAAAATTTTGTGCTACTAGTGTTCAGACAAGATATCATGTCGGTATCTTGTCCTCTGAATAACTACTGTGAAGAGAACAATATTCAATGTATTAATTATTGGAACTATCCTACTGGTGTCTTGAAACTGTCCCATTGCTATTTCTTTCTCATCAAAATTAATAAAATAAAAAGGAGGGAAAAAAAGAATAAAGCTAGAACCATGTCTATTGCCATGCACTGAACTATAATGAAATTGGTCAAAATTTTAAATATTAAATCAGAAACACTAAGTCCACTGGACTAGAAGTAGGTAGAAACGTTGAAGATAGAGGTATAGGCAGAGAATTCATGAATAAACATCAAACTGCAAGGGGAAAACTTCAAGGAATCAGCAACTGGTATTTCATCTTATTGAAAAGATTTTGCACATCAAAAGAAATCACCAACTGAGTGAGAAGAAAACCCATAAATCGGCAATAACTGTAATATTTCTAGATTAAGCTATTGTTAAACATGAAGAATGAGAGCGTGGGTCCTAATCCCTGATGCTAAGAAGCATGCAGGTGCTAATTCTGCTTCTCACCCTTGATCTACTGCACCAAAAAAAGGAACTCTTATCTGAGAGTTGTTAAATCTACTCCTCACTTTCTTCTCACTAGTAGTAAATAATGGAGAAGTCTTTCCTGGCCATTCAGACAATTCACTAAGGAAATAACCTAACACACCATATCTGGTTCAATTAAAAGGAAATCAGTATTGAGGAGATGACACACAATTGTGACAGAAAGTTTTTTAAGTATTTGGATTTTATTCTTCTCTTTCTGATTTTAGTGACAAAAAAAATCATGTTAAATTTATCCAGATAGGGGTGCAGTATTTTGATTACAAAAAAAAAAAAGAAAGAAAGAAGTGGAATTGCTTTGCAGATATAAAGAAACAAATGGGAAAAGAAATTTCTTTATTTCTTTTTTGTGTTTTTTAAAGTATCTCTATTTCTTCGCACTTCCAAATTTTTGGCAGAATGAGCAAGGAGACTGCGGATCGAACTAACTATTCTTGGCTTTGGATGTGGGAGTTGTTCCTGTTTGTTTCCTCTACAAAACCAGTGCCCCCACCACATTTTGCAAAGTTTTCCTTTGTACAACATGGCTGATCTGACAAACTGCCCAGCAAAGACACTGGGGAATCTGGGCTCCGTCTCAGAACTCTTGTTCTGAGAGTTTTCTTCTTCAACTCAAAACTTTGGAAAAAGACATTTAAATCTCCTCAAATCACAACATAGAATGATTCCTTAGGGAAGTGGTGGGAGATTAGGGTGCCAATGGTTATTTGCATAATAACAGATCCAGAGCTCCATGGGTTAAAAGTATTCGAAATCTTCTCATGCATCTCACGGTTGAAAATGCTTTTCTTTCTTTCTCTCTTTTTTCTCTCCTTCTTTCTTTCTTTCTCTCGCTGTCTCTCTCTCTCTCTCCTTCTTTCTCTCTCTGTTTCTCTCTCTTTCTTTGTTTCTTTCTTTTTCTTAATCTAAGCTCTCAGAATGAGTACAAGTGTTAGAATGATTTATGCAGATATATGCAAAAGTGCTGCCCACAGGTACTTGTGGGAGAATCAGAGGATCCTCTCACCAGGGAATCTTTTTACTTTAACCTTCACTGCTCAAGGAGGACCCTGTGCTGTGAGCCTATTATTATTATTATTATTATTATTATTATTATTATTATTATTATTATCAACATCATCATCATCATCATTTATTTTTATGGGAGCAGAGTTTGAAATCACAACCTTAAACTTGCTAGGCTGACATTTGTGCCACAGAGCTATCTCCCCAGCCCCTGTGAGGTCATCATTTTACCGAATAACTCATACTACTGCTCTCATTGACTTGCCTGTGCTTTCTTCTCTTCTGTAATCAAATTTCCCTCTGTGCAAGCCAAACGGAGACACACGTCTTCCAGAAGCTGGGATATATTATGGGTGTCACATCCCTGGGTACATTCCAACCTCGAAGCATGTTGAATGTTTGTTTTGTTTATTTGTGTGTGTGTGTTACTTGCACTACTTTCTTCAATGATGAATAGTTTAAATATTTTCAAGTAAAATGACCACACTTCAAGAATAGTTACGATTATAGGGACAGCAATATAGCTCAGTGGACTAAGCACTTGTTTAGGGAAGACCAGGGACCAGGGTCCAATTGCTGTCCCCACCTGACATGCTGGCACACTCTCAGGGGCACTTAGCCAGTGGTGGATTCTGAGTGTGGTGGTACGCAACTGTAATCCCCACACTTGGGAGGCAGGAAACAGGAGAATCACTATGAGTCAGAGCTGCATAGTGAGACCCTGCACACACACAAAAAGAGGTAAAAGTTATGAATAGGGGCCAGAGGGATAGCTCATCAACATAAGTGCCTACCTGGCAAGTACAAGGCCCTGAGTTCAATCCCTGACACCAAATAAGTAAGTAAGTAAGTAAGTAAGTAAGTAAGTAAGTAAGTAAGTAAGTAAATATATAAATAAATGTTACAGTCAACTAAGCATCTATATGACCTTAACAACAAATGTTAGAGTGAATATTGAGAAGTATATGATAAATAAATCCAATGAAATTTTCTTACCTGGCCTTTTTCTGTGTGCATTGTCTTAAGAAGTCATCTAGCTTGTTCGTGGATCCATACAAATTATCACGGAGATAGAAAATGTGAGATGCCTCCAGCCTCATCTCTCCTATCTGTACACAGGGGATCATATCCTCACCTCTCAGTGATGGCTTTGTGAGCAGCGCTCACTAGGGACATGCAAACAATCCTACCATGTGTGATCTCCATGACAAACGTTCGAAGAGCAACAGGAAAGCCTTCGTTATCCTTTTCCAAGTAAGGCTTATGGGTGGAGCACATGGACCTGTGCTGCATAGGAAGGAGCCCTGGGATCTCACCGTCACAGATCCTCATGAGCCACCATAGACAGTGACCAGACGGAAGGGTGTTAAAAACTGATAACACAAAGCAACTGAATAATATTTTTCTGTTTTGTTGACATTACTGTTGTTTTGGATTTCTGCACCAACCGCTGGATGTTATTCTGACCCCTACATGTTAAACTAGCATGTCCGGATTCAGTTTACCAAGGAGAGTTCTGGATTAGGGTGACGACGTCTCATCCTAACTGTTCTCCTACTCCAGATGATGGGGTGTGTGGTGAAGCAATGTAATCTCCTAGATTTAGAATGATTCAGGCTGCAAAAATTATTTGCAGAAATGACATTTTCCACAGTAGTTAAAAGTGAAACAACTAAGAGTGGAGTTACTCTGGGGAAACCACGGTTGAGAGAGTTATAATCTAATTGCAAGTGCCCAGAATAGATCTAAGTTGTGTGTGTGTGTGTGTGTGTGTGTGTGTGTGTGTGTTGTTTGGGGGACATCTATTTGTCATTTGATGTTTTTTCTTATTTTAATAGTAGATGAAATTTGTAAAGAACTATAAAGACGATATTGTTCCTAGAGGTAATCATAATCATATGTTAAAAGGACACAGAAAAACAATATCCTCCATGATGTGAAAGGGACTTTTTAAATCTTATTTGCTACATTGAATTATGATCCATCGAGTCCCATTCAACAGATCCTTGGGTTATGTCAATTATACAGAAGATAGATTGGATGTTTATAAAGTCCAGTAATTGTTTTCAAGGTTGCATACAATGTAATTAAATGGAAAAAAAAAAAAAAAAAAAAAACAGAAGCCAAACCCAAATCCATTCTACCTCCTCCTCTCACATATTCGGAAGCATTCACTCTGTTGACATCTACAGGTGATAAACCTCAGTTACAAGCATAACTGAACCAGTCAAGGAATAGGAAAGTTTGCCACATTAAAGCCAATGAATGGTTTGCAGGTCTTGGGAGAACTTTCATTTGTAAGACAGTTGCTAGGGTTGGGAAGATATATATATGTGCACATATTTGCTTTAGAAGTAAATGGTGCTAGATGATTCCTGCTTTCCATAAGGCAACTGAGATAACTAAATTGGACTCAATTCTTTCTTTGAAGGCTTATCTTCCAAAGACACCTGTAACTTATTTATCCTAGCCAGGAAAATTAGAACTTAAGTACTTTTGCATAATTTAGCTACACTGCCCCTCTCTTCGACTGCAGGTGGAGCGAAGGAAGAACAACCAAGACCTGGCCTATTGCCTTTTTCTTACTGAAATGGCTCTGAAATACTGTTTTGTCTGCATTCTCTCAGTGTTAACAGATAACGTTTTAGTCCACTTTACATTACTGTGACAAAATGCAAGAGAATATAAAGTTATAAGGAGCAAAGATTTATTTTGAAGCATGTTTGGGAGAATTCAGAGCATGGTTAGTTCACACATTGTGGCAAGACAGCCTACTACAGCCAGAGCAGGAAGCAGAAGTGTTACTCACTGTATAGTAGTCAGGAAGCAAACAGAAAGCTTGGAAGAGGATGGAGTCTCAGGATCCCCTTGAGGTAGGGATCTCCATGGACTGCACTGCCTTCCCTACACTCCCACCTCCTAAAGGCTCCATGTCCCAACAGTGCTAAGCTGAAGGTCAAGCACTGATGATGGAGGCTTTGAGACGTTTCAGGATTCAAAGTCTAGCAATTGGTTTCTCCACATTGACTGCATTTTCCTTTCAAACAAGAGGTAAAGAAAAGAGGCTGTAAAAGGTTGTTCAGTGATGTATTAATATACAGCTCCCTCTGTTAAAAAAAAGTGTCCTTAGACACTTTCTTTCTGCATTTCATTAAAGACGTGTCTACTATCAGATAATCTTTGGCCAAAGTTTATAAGATTAATACAGCCAGCCATGGGTAAGCCGACCATCAACATTGATTAACTGCTCGTCAGGGATGTCAATGACTCTCTCGTAGTGTACGATGATTGCTGAGGAATTCTGAAAATGATTGCTGAATTTCCAGGCCTCCTTCCAATCAAGGGAGTGTCTTATGATCAGGTGCTTCCAACAGAGCGGGCATAGCAGTTACTCAAAGAGTTAGTGTCCCTGCCTCTTTTGTTCTCCCTTCCTCTCCCCATCCCATCTATCTCACTCTATGCATGTGTGTGTGTGTGTGTGTGTGTGTGTGTGTGTGTGTAAACAATAATTTAATGCTGTGAGGCCCTAGGATGTGATAAAAATAAGTCACAAGTCACCCTTGATATATCACATAGAACCTTATCAGATGAGCATTCATTTTGGCCACTCTCCAAAGTAGCAATAAATGTTTGCTTTGCTGTTTCAGGGCGATGCTGGATGAGGATCTGGGACAGCAGGTTTCCTCAGTGCAAGTGGTCTACCTGACTCAGGCCAATCAGGACTCACTATGAGCAAAGGGGAAGAAAACCTATGTTCTTTGTCGTGTGTCTACACTTCTCCGGGCTCTTGACCCTGTTGCCAAGAAGGAATGCAGGTACAGATGCTAGGACTGCAATGGAAGGTGTCTACCACATTAACCAAGAATAACTTCTGGATGCATGTGGAAGACACTGAGTCCTGGATCCTTCATCAGAATTATTAATTAGAGTCAGGTGTGTAATTGGATAGAAGTCATGCTAATAAATCTCTAACTTGAGGGGCACTGCTCCCTCTATCCTGTTTGCTGTGTTCCTCCAGAACACTGATGACTGCAAAAGAAGGAGAAGATATAGGACACAGAAAGCATCTTATAGAAGTCCTGCATCTCAATGACAAGAGAGAGAGAGAGAGAGAGAGAGAGAGAGAGAGAGAGAGAGAGATGAGATCTACCATGCAGAATCTGGTCATGTTCTCTTGACAAGAATTAGAAGTTTAACTCAGAGGAGGAGTACCCTCAGAATAACGCAGAAGTGTGCCTTGTATGCCTTTTAGTCCCTTATTTGCCTGAACATTGATGTCTGGCTGCTTTTTTGTAACGCACATAAAGCACTTCAAAGTGTGCTGGCCAACTATTTCACCCTTCACGCCACATTCAAGTTTCTCAGGGAGTTCCCTGCCCGCCTAGTAAGGGCAGCTTCTTAAACTGAGAAAGGCACAGATCGATGAAACTCAGGCTACTGAAGCTACAGAGGGGGGTTATACTGAATGAGAGGTAAGAATAACTTTGGGGTGATAGGGTGACGCATGTATTTCCAAATGTGTCAAAATGTATCCTAATGAGCCTAGACTACATCCCTAAATCTGAAAAGTTCATAAAAAATGAGGGGCAATTGAGAGCCGCACGTGGGCATTTACACACAGAACTCCTGAGAGATGCCAGAATTCTGCATAACGGGGTTAAGAAAGGAAGCGCGAGTAAATTTGGCTAGGGTACCTTCGACAAACAGTCTTGTAAATACATCCTCAGCGTTTCAGGCACAACAATTCCGAGATGGTACAGGTACACAGATGCAAGGTCTTCGAAAAATGTATTATTATATTGAAATCCAAACTGCCCAATTCAAATGATAAAGCATGACTGGCTTCAATGAAAATCGAAAGGTAAAATGTAGCTGAACCCATAGGGCTGGGAGACCTTGCTGGAAAGCAGCAGGAATAATGCAGCCGACAGAGACCGTAAGGAATGTCCTGGGTTTTCTATGGAAGCACATTGTGGCAAACAAAGAAAAGCTACTTCGAGTAGTCTAATGATTCTATTTTGCAGAAGAGTGTATGAAGTTCACTTTGGCTGAAAAATTATAGCAAGCCCTTGGAAATGTAACATCTCACGCCCTCTGGTGGTGACATATTTTTCAAAAACTTAAGTACAGAACATGAAATGAGAAAATCATAGAACACCCACTACAAAAATAACCAGGATGGCAGTATCAGTTAACAGCTAACTTCAAAATGGTTTAACATGTAGGTAAACGGCATAGCCCTTGAATAAGGAAGGAAAGTATTTCATCAGTATTGCAAATCTCTGGGAAGCCTTCCTGCCAGCTTGCTCTCTCTCTCTCTCTCTCTCTCTCTCTTTCTCTCTCTCTGTCTCTCTGTCTCTCTGTTTCTCTGTCTCTGTCTCTCTCTGTCTCTGTCTCTCTGTCTCTCTGTGTCTCTCTCTCTGTATCTCTCTGTCTCTCTCTGTCTCTCTGTCTAACTCTCTCTGTCTCTCCCTCTCTGTCTCTCTCTGTTTCTGTCTCTGTCTCTCTTTCTCTTTCTTCTTTTCCTTTCTATCATATTTCCATGAACTTCCCACTATGCCTTTATCGTCAGATACTGAGAAATTCTGAAGGTTTCGACTGCTTGGGATGAGGTTCTAAAGTCCTTCTTCCCTGCATTTTCATACAAAGTTGCAGGGGAATTTCTAAAAGAAGCTTCGGTACTTAACACCTTAACTCACGTTTCAGCTGTGTTTTCGCAAACATCTCTGTGTCTCTCTTTGTAGAGACTGAGAGATACCAAAAAAGCCTGGCCGCTATTACAACAAATTATGTCAAGGAACAACGACTGCAAAGGACACTCACAAACCAGGGGCAGGGGAGGAATCTGGCAATGCAACAAAGCTTCCCTGAGCATCAGATGCTCCCCAAGCAACAGATTTTAAAGACCTACACTACAAAATTAGAGTTATGATTAAATTATGTCTAAGTATGCTGCAATTATACATCTAGCTTACAAAGTTTAAATATGTATGTGTAAAATTCTACTTGATGGAATACATGTTTAATAAATATTTATGTCTAAATTGAAGAATAAAGAGACTAAAAATATCTTGACCTTCTTGCCTTGTTAGTATGGAAGTGAAATTCCTGACAAGCTACCAGCTCTTCCTGATTTAGAAGGGCGACGTGATGGGGATGTTGGTGAATTGGATGGCAGTCAGACTCAGTGTACAATGAGGGCATCTCAAACATCTTTAATGAAGTAGTTTCCAGCCAATGAATTTTATTCGTAAGGGTCTCTGAGGAACAGAGGTGTCAACAGAACCTTGGTGCAATCGCCCTAATATTCTGTAATGACTCTGAAATGTGTTATGACAGCTCTGTTTTTTTCCATTCAGGAAAAGGGGAACTGTAGAGCTATATTCTAAGAAAGAACTGGTTTCGTGTAATTGTACTTTCACACTTCATTAGAAGGCTTTTCAACTTCCCAAGCAGGGTTGACTCTCCTATGGTAAAGATCCGGCACATGCTCTCTCATTTACAATGAAAACATTGGACTGAAACATTTTGGAGTCAGTGTTGCTTTATTTTGGTCAAGCATTAACTGGCTATTCCACTTGACTGTCAGACTTGAAGGAATTTAGGGTTAGAAATTATAATGATGGATTCTGAAGATGCTTCGACTCTCAGTATGTGCTTTGTCTGTAATTTTACTATTTATTTATAATTAGTAAAATAATTTATTAAAAAGTAAAATAATAATTTATTAATAAATACACAGTGAAAGGAAAGGACAGAAGGATGGGAGGAAGAAAGGAAAACAGGAAGGGAGTAAGGAAGGAAGGAAGGAAGGAAAGAAGGAAGGAAGGACAAAAGGTAGCGGTTAGGGAGTTAGCTCAGTGGCTTAGACACAAGGTCATGAGTTTAATCCTCAGTACAAAAATAAAAGAGAAAGAAGAAATTAAAGGGGAGCGGTGAGGCAGGAAGGAGGTTGAGAGGGAGTAAGAAAAAGAAGGAACACAAATATGGAATAAATTTGAAGTTTTTTGATAAATATGTTTACCATCCATACATTTGACTGAAATAGGCACTAGCATATGATTGATTTACAATAAGTAGTTTTGAACTGAATTCTTGGTCCCAGTGCAGAAAGTAAATATGCCCAGAAAATTAAAAATGTGAAAGACACATCAAATTCATGTCTAGGAATTAATATTTTATACCTTAAAGCTTGCATGACAAATTTCCAACTTTTACAGCACAAGTTTGTGCCAATTATTTTAAAAACTGATTGTCATAACTTACTGCATTACCCAAGTTGTTTATTCTCTCTGATGCAAATAAATTATACATGTAGTTCATTTTGCAGAATTATATATAATTTTTCATAACTTATTTATTTCTATCTGAACTATCCTAAGAACATCTTGCTTGAAATGCCATGTACTCAGAAAAACTAAAATATTCTTCTGATAGGCAATGTGTGTGTGTTTTTATATGAGGCCTATATTATCTATAAAAATACAGAAAACATCCTTAAATTCTTTCTCATCTTCTTTCTCAGTGAGAGATGCTATTAAGGAAAAACAAGCATTTTCTGTAAGATACTAAAGATTCACCTTAAAGCTCAGTTTAAATCTTCCAGCTACATATTCTTTATAACATTTTGTACCATTCTTCATGAGCTGGGGGTAAGGAAGCAGGCCAGACTAGTGATTACAAAATAAAGAATGCATATTTTTCTATCTTTTCAAGTTGTATTATGAATTTGAATGGGTGGCCCAACTACTAACTTATGAGTGAAGAAAAAGTATCACATATTAGAAATATTTCATGAATAATCATGATTTGGTGAGACACATATATTAGGCAACAGCTAGCTAATCCTGGTTAGTGAAGTAAGTCAGACTAGCCCTGTGGACTAGAAAGAGAGTTCAGTACCCTGCCCTGAGGGCTGAGGGTCAGTGGCAGCATGTTCAAGGTGAATCTGAATAAATCCCTGGGAGTTGGCTTTGAAATAACTAGACCAGTTGGTTCACATTCTAGGCAGTTATTCTATGGTCTTTTCAGGGATTAAGAAGCTCTTTGAAGATTGCATGTGTATGTGTATATATGTGTGAGAATTCTGTAGCCCTAGTGTTTCTTTGAAAAAGAGATCAGCAAAGAAAATCTTGAATTTCATCGTGATTTCCTCCCTCCCTCCCTCCCTCCCTCCCTCCTTCCCTCCCTCCCTCCTTCCTATCCTTTTTTCCTTCCTTCCTTCCTTCCTTCCTTCCTTCCTTCCTTCCTTCCTTCCTATTTTTCTTTTTTGAGACAGGATCTCACTGTGTAATTCAGGCTGGCTTTGAGCTCACAGCAGTCCTCCCCTCTCAGCCTCACAAGTGCTCAGATTATAGGCATGTGTCAACACACCAGGCATGCATTTCTTTTAGCTACCACAAAAAAGAAAAACAATAGATGTTTCTTTAGCTAATAAAGAGGAAAAAATTATTATTCACATCTGTGTAAGAGTAAATCATTTTAAAGCACAATACATTGTCATTATGATGTTTTAGTACATTGACAGTTGCACACATAGGCATTAAAATGCAGAATGTGCCATTTCCAATAACTTTGTCTTCGGGAATGTGTGGGCCACTCCTCTCACCCTGAGGTACCTGTGCTTTGATAGCCAGTATTGCAGCACTTTAGCCTTCTAGAATTCCATATAATTGGACTTATACAACATACTTATTTTACTCTAACACTTTCCCTAGCATAATAATTTTGAGATTCTTTCTTACATACTTTTCAGCTTTGAATTAGTAGCATTTCAGTGTGTGCTTAAATTAGAACTTATTAGTTCATTTACATGTTAGTATGCATAAAACTGTTCTAAATATTCCTTTGGGACTCTTTTCATTACTATTGTTATTATTTTGCTTTTAGTGCTGAGGATTGAACTCAGGACCTTGTACTTGCTAGACAGGCACTTATACCACTGAGCTACACTCCTGGCCCTTTTTAAAGTCATATATTTTTATTTCTCTGGGGATCAGGCTGGAAATGGAATTGCTGGATCTGAGGCATAATACATTATTTTATACAAAACTTCATGTGCAGCAGCAAAAGCAGTTGAAAAAAGAAACTATATCATCCTTGACTTAAGAGTTGATCTATTTTGGGTATGTGACTTAGTAGAATTTGTTGTTTTCCTTGAGCTTGCTTGTGGGCAAAACTGTATAGGAGCTTAAAAGCAAGTTTTGATTCTATGAAAACTGGGAACTGCCAAGATGAAGAATTAAATCCTCTGAGTGAATTTTCACGGAGATCAAGTTGGTGTCATCCAGAACTTCTAGGAGTAGGCCTGGCTGGATAGCTCAGTGGACTAAAGTGCCTGCTTAGGCAGATGCAGCGGCTAGGGATTCGATCCCAGATGTGCCAGTGTGCTATGTGGGCCCCGTCCCCCAGGGGCGCGTGTACTGAGATGGGGATTGAGACTGGGCGTGGTGGTGCATGCTTGTTATCTCAGCTCTTCGGAGGCTGAAGGCAAGAGGATCACTATGAGTCCATTCTACATAGTGAGACCCTGTAGGGCCTGTACCGAAAGAAAGAAAGAAAGAAAGAAAGAAAGAAAGAAAGAAAGAAAGAAAGAAATCCTAGGAGTTACAAACCAATAAAGTAAATGAAGATTTCACACGTAGGAACAGCTTGGGCTTGGTATCTTTTTGCTTGACAATCTGATTCATAGCTCACATGATGGCAATCACCGCGTAGCTCATGAAAGACACATTTAAACAAGAATATTAGATATGCTTCCTCTCAAAACTTCTTCGGAGCCCCTGTGTCAGTCATCATCACATTGGCAACCCCAGGTAGCTGACCAAACCAACTTATCCACCACAAACATAAGACCACTGGAGTCACCATCTCGGGGAATGGATGCCAGTGGTCAATACTGATTTAGTCCCCTCTGGTGTCACAGTAAGTGGGCAGGAATGATTGGTACCGATCTGCTGTGTGATACATTGAATACAGCTGAAAGCACCTAGCAACGGCCTCTAGCCTTTGCTTTTACATCAACATTTTTCTGACATTTTCTTTTTTTTTCTTTTTTTTTTTTTTAAAAAAAAAAGGAAGGGTCTACAGGGAGTTCAAGGTCTCACTGTGAGACTGGACTTGTAGTGATCAACTTGTTTTCAGCCTCCCAAGAGCTGGGATTATAGGCGTGTGCCACCACCCCTAGTTTCAGTAGCCATCTCAGTGTACCCCAAGGTCTGAGGCTGTAGGACCCAACTCCTGCGTCGACTTGCAGGCACTTTAGTCCACTGGGCTATTTGGTCCTCTGACAATATTGTAAACACTAAGGGAAGGATATTCATTTCCTGTGTACAAGACATTTTTAGCAGGTAAACCTCTCTTGGGTACATTGTGGTAATCATTTTTCTAGGTCTTATTATATTGTGTGAATCATTAATGTACCCTTCTGAATGAAAAAAAAAGTAATCTTCTACTGACATAATAAAAATATTAAGTCAATTATTCTCTACTTTTATCCATATATTGACATGGAAATCTTTATAGGCTCACAGAAATAAAACTTGAAATACATTGCCCCAAATTTGTGCTTCCTTTTAAGCAGGTCCATTAATGAGATTTCAGATTTTCTGAAATAATTACAGTGAAGCTTTAATAATAAATTGTCCTAATGAACAGATGCGTGGTGCAGCTGTAAAAAGTCGTTACCAGTGAAACTTTCCAAAACTGCACAATTTTCTCAGAAAGTAAAATTCAGGCTTGGAGTGAGGGGACTTGTCAGCATATCCCATTCAGGCTTTATTAAAGTACATTTATACTGTCACACTTGGATTTCTACTGTAACAGAGACTTTCCACTTTGAACATTTACTAACATGGGCCACATCATAATTTAGTTGCTAAACTATTTAAAGAATTTTGCTAGTTTTACTTGTAAGTGTGCCATCTTCCACTTTCCTTACCTCCACTATAAGTTTCCCTCCCCTCTTAAGTGTGTTTTTCCTCCAGTGAAATATGATGGTTTGGTGGAGCATAGGTAACCAAACACTGATCCAAAAAATTTGAATTTACTAATGCCAGCATGCTAACCAAATGTCCTTACACTCTCTCCAACAAGTAAAAAGCCTTTGGACATCCAGATAAGAATAACTGCGTGCTGGGTCAGGGAGATAGCTCCACAGTCTAAGCACCTGCCTGGCAAGGGCAAGGACATAGGTTCAATCCCCAGCACCACATGCCAGGTTGGCACAATAGCAAGCCAGCCACTGAAACCAGGCGTCGTGGAGCACGCCTGTAATCTCAACACTGGGAAGACTGACATAGGAGGATCACTATGAGTGTGAGGTACCTGTGTCACAAGACCCTGTACCAACGAAAGAAAGAAAGAGAGAGAGAGGAAGAGAGAGAGAGAGAGAGAGACAGACAGACAGACAGACAGAGACAGAGACAGAGACAGAGACAGACAGAAAGAGACAGAGAATTTTAGAAAAGAAAAGAAAAAAAAAAGAAGAATCACTGGGTACTTACGACTTAATGCAACAGAGCTACACAAGCAAACAGATATTGAATGCCCTTTGAAGTCTGCCATAAAATTTCACTTGACTTCAATGTACCAGAGAACAAATTGCCCTAGACAGCCCCTCCCCCGTTTTGCCCCATTGACTTTTTCGAATGTAGTCCCTGTGGGCACCTGGAAAATGCAAACCAGTTATTGGTAAATGCTGATTCTTTTAAGTAAAAGTATGGTAAATTCTGAAAAGACATGATGTTTGGAGCCCCACAGCTTTGCTACGTAAAAGCTTTAAGCTATAAATGAATGAATGGTATAGCTGGCATGGTGCAGATGGTCATCTATGAAAAACTCTGGCCAGCCACCACCTGTGTCCATGTTCCTGCTGCCCAATTGCTGTGGAATTTCACAAGCCATCCCCTCTACTATGTGCCCTTTTGGTAGCCCCAGAGTACCCACCGTGCTCCTGGCCTCCCGCCAACCTTTCCAGCACTCTTAAAACAAACTATAATTGGCATTTCCTTGGCTAGGAGTCAATGTCTTTTATTGCTACCTTTCCAGTTGCCTTCACCATTGGATGTCTTGACAGTTGGCAAATGGCAACTGTGGTTCTGATATGTCATGTGAAATCTGTCAGCTGAATACTTTCCTCTAGGAAAAAGTGAAAGTGAAATTCCATCCTTGCCCACCCTCTTTCCAAAACAATAAACATTTCCTGGCTTCATGATTCCCTAATCATTTAAAGCAGTACAGTTGTTGCGGAATGGGCAGCTGAACATGAGCCTTGCCTGGACCATCTGTTCCAGTATTTGGTCTTCAAAGCTGTTTCAGCAAATACAGTTCATTGCATAGAGCGAGGGTTCCATTAGGGAAAGGGGATGCAATGATTCTAAAGACACTATGTTTTGCTTAGCGATACTGAACATCAGTTATTTGCTTGTAAATAATAAGTAATACAGAGATAACTTTGTCTCCAGATTTGTAACTTGTGGTCAGTTATTGGTACAAATGAAAAAGACCTTATTAATTTTAGGCTTTGTTTTTTTTTGTTTTCCTAAAGCAAAAAAAAAAAAAAAAAAAAAAATCCCCAAAATTTCAAAACAAGATAATAGGAGGATAACAATGGCCAATATATTGTGTGTATTGTTATCTTTAAATTAGTTATTCAGACTACAAGATATAGGCATTTAACTGTGGAAACAATATTATCATCAATCTTTCTTTTCAATGAATGAAGAAAAATTAAGAGCATAACTATTTTAACTGCTATACATATAGTTGCTATTTCTCTTTCTTCTTTTCTCCATTCCCTCATCCCAGTTACTCTTTCCTCTTAAAGTTTCTTCACATTTACCAATATCTATTGTAAATTTTGCATTTTTCTTACACTTTCAACTTCTCACACTGGGAAGACAATACCATGTTTACACACACACCTCTGGTTTATTTCTCGTATGGGTACGGTCTACAGTTGCATCCACCTACACACAAAACTGTCTAGTTTATCCTTAATTATGGTTGAGTAGTACCCCAATGTATAAGATCATGTGTTTTTATTCATTCCTCAGTTGATGGCCATTTGGGATGTTCCCAATATCTAGCGATTAAAAATTGTACTTCTCTACACGTTGGTACACATACGCCACCATGGAAGGATGTTTTTAATTATTCGGGGAAGATACCCAGAAGGCAAATAGCTGAATCAAAGGGACATCCAACGCTAGTGTTTTGAAGAATCTCCACACTGATTTCATGACTGCCTTGGTTTACACCTCCAGCACAGTACAAAGGGTTTCCTTTTCTTCACAGCCCCTCCAGCATTTGTTATTTGTTCTTTTCTTGACAATGGCCACTTTTTCAATGGTGAGATAAAATCTCAGTGACATTTTAAACTGCATCTGTTGAAGGACCAGTGATGTTGAACATTTTTTTCTTGTACTTATTTTCTGTTTGTATTTCTTCTCCTGAAAATTGTGTATTCAATCTCAGATGCACATTTTTGATTTGGATCTTTGAACTTGGCAGTGTGACCTTTTTGAATTTTATGTATATCCTCCATAGTAATCTTCTTGTTTTGGGAGCATCTGGAAAACATTTTCTCCACGTTGCGGGCTGCCTCCTCGCTCTGCTGGTGTTTTCTGTTTTTTGCAAAGCTTTTTAAGAATATGAGAATCTAGTCACTAATTCTTTGTGATAGTTCCTGTGTAGTCAATTTTTATTCATAAGGTCTTTGCCTACATTAATGTTTTCAAGAGTTTTGTCTATTTTGTTTCTTGCAGACTCCACATTTCTGTTTTAATATGCAGATCTTTAATCCATCTCAAACTAAATTTAGTGCATTGCAAAAGGATGGGTTCAATTTTAACCTTGGGTATAGACAGTTTCTTTTTCAGTTCAGTTTATTAAAGAAGAGATTTCTGTTTCAGTGGCTGTGCTTAGTACCTTTGTCAAAGATAAAGTGGAGGCATGTGACTCGAGTTGGTTCTACAACTTACAACTTGTAGTCATTCCATTGATGTTTGAGTCTTTTTCCCTCCGTACCATGCTGCTTTTATCACAGTGGCTTTGTGTTATTATTTCAAGTCAAGGATTGTAATGCCCCTGGCTTTGCTTTTGTTGCCCACAACTGTCTTTGTATTCTAGGCCTCTTCAGGTTTCCAATAAATTTTAAGAATTTTTTCACTAGTTCTGTGAGATGTGCTGTTGGAATCTGAAATATAACTGCATTAAATTGTTATAACAGTTTTAGGACTATGGCCATTTTCACTCTGCTATTTTTCCTACCCAAGAGCAAGAGGTGTCTTTCCAGTTTATGATATCCATTTCAATTACCTTTTGAGAATACTGCAGTTTTCAAAGTAGAGGTCTTTTATATCCTTTGTTAGATTGGTTCTTAGGTATGTCACTTTATGGATTTTATTTTGAAAGGTATTTTCCTAATTTGTCTCTCCATGAGTTTGTTAATAATGTATAGACGTTTGATTTCTGAGTGTTGACTTTGTGTCCAGCTACTGGCTTTTATATCTAGAAGATTTTAGTGGAGCTGTTGGGGTCTCATAAATAGGCTATCGCCTCATCTGCAAATAATAATTCAATTTCTGTCTTTTTTTATCATTATTCCTTTTATATTTTATTCTTGTCTAATTGCTCTGAATGAAGTTTCTTGTGATAGGATGAGTAAGAGTGGAGAAAGCAGACATCCTTGTCTTATTCCTGTTTTTAGAGAAGAACTTTTTAGTTTTTATCCATTTAATATGAGGCTGCACATTGATTTTTCATTTGTCAGATTGAGGTAGAGAAAATTTATTCCAATTTTTCTAGGGTTTTGACCATGGATAGTAGATGATTTTTCTGCATCTATTAAGATGATCATGTTATTCTTGTCTTTGTCTCTCAAATTGTGGTACATTGCATGTATTGGTTTATGTACCCTGAAACAACCTTGCATCAATAGGATGAATCCCTCTTGATAATGACGTATAATCTTCTTGATAGTTCATTGAGTTATGCTTAGCAGTATTTTATTGAGTATTTTGGCATCTAAGTTCATAGGGGGACTATCTGATTTTGGCATCAGGGTAATGCATGCTTCCAGCAATGAATTTGGAAGTATTTCTTCCCTTTTGATTTCATTTAATAATTTGAGAAATAGTGGCATTAGATCTTTAAACTTAAACAAAAGATTAGAAAAAAGGTCAAATCAAAATAGTCCTTGCAGTGATGCTGAAAATCTTCTATATCTAATTTGAAAACTTGTATTCTAATAAGATATAAAATGTAAAAGAAATGGAAAGATTTCTTTCTTTGATGTTGTAGTTTTGTTTTGTTTTCTGCTTTTGTACTGGGAATAGAACTCAGGACCTCCTGCTTGGCAGACAGGCTCTGTGCAGCTGAGCTCTATCCCAAGCTCTTCTCCAAATTTATTTTAGAATTTTTCAGTGAACCTGGGCATTTCTTTGTTGGTAGATTTTTAATTACATCTTCAGCTTCATTATTGAACATTGGTTTATTTAGGGTTTTCATATCTTCTTCATTCAACTTTCACAATTCATATCCATCTAGATATAGATGTTCTCTGGATTGCTCAGGGACCATTCTGATTTTACCCTTTTCCTTCCTAATTGTGTGGATTTGACTTTTTTCTTTCCCTTCATTTTTTTTTTTTGTTAAGGTTTGATAAGGATTTATCAATTTTGTTTACTCTTTCAAAGAATCAACTCTTTGATTCCTTGATTTTTTGTCTGCATTGTAGTTTTTTACTTTCAAATGGATTAATTTGTTCTGATCTTTACAATTCCTCCCATGTATAAGTACAAGATTTTGGGTTAACTTGATCTTCATTTGCTGGAAGTTTGTGGTTTACCCTTAAGCTAGTAATTTGGACTTGCTATGTTTTCCAGATATGCTATGTATTACTATACATTTCCCTTATAGAAACTATCTAATTTATTCTTTAGCTTCATTCATGAAGCACTGCTTGCTCAGGTGGGTGCTATTTAATTTCCAAGTATCTGGGGTTTTTATGGGTTCTTTTTCCATTAATTTCAGATTATTTATTTATTTATTTATTTATTTATTTATTTATTTGGGAAGGTCTATAGGGTGTTCAAGGTCTCACTACTAGATCAGACTCATAGTGATCTGCCTGATTACAGCCTCCCAAGAGATGCGATTACAGGTATGCACCACCATACCCAGTCTCAGTTGCCATCTCAGGGCACCCTAGGGGTGGGGCTGGCATGGCAGGCTTGGGAATTAAATCCTTGGACCCTGTGTCTGTGTGTAGGTCCTTTAATTCCTTGAGCTATTTGGCCAGCCCTTGCAATTGATTTCAAATATTGCACTGTTCTCTGATAATAGACACTGAAAAACTTCAGTTCTTCTTTACTTACTTGCGGGTGCCCTCTGAGCAAGTATGTGGTCTATTTTGGAGAACATCTGTGTGCAACTAAGAAAAAAAATGTGTATTCTGACGTGTGGAGAGGAATGCTCTGTAGACATCTGCTGAGTCCATTTGTTCCAAAGATTGTTTCACTTAAAATACTGTATTGTTTGCATTTTTGTCTAGTCAATCTGTCATTTTGTGACAGTGGGGTATTGAGATCCACCAAAACAATTATATTGGTATATATTTGATCTTTCATGCTTGTTAAAATTTGTTTTATATATCTGAGTGCCTTGGTATTTGACACATATATGTTCATGATTTTTATCTATTAATCCTGGATTGCTCCCTTTTCAAGGATATAGTAACCTTCTTTATGTCTCTTAATCAGTCATAGCTTGAAATTCAATTTATCTGTAAATAGAATAGCTACCCCTGAGTTCCAGAAATGGGTTCCTGACACATGGAGTACTGTTTTCCATCCTTTCACTTCAACTTTCAGTCTCTGAATTTCTTTTTGCATTACATGCTTTTCTTTTATTCAGCATGTAGTTGAACCTGCCTTATTGATCCATTCTTCCCATCTATGTCTTTGATTGGTGAACTGAGACCACTAATATTAATGGCTGTAGCTGATTTTATATATACATATATATATTGATGTATACTTGTTATATTATTTTCCCGTTGTTATCTGTCCCTATTCTTTTCCCTCCTTCTGCTTAATTATTTATTTAATTACCTGGCTCATTCTTTCTGTTGGAGCTCATGGAGTTGTAGTGTTCATGATTTCTTGCTAAAATGCTGTTAAAAATGTTAGAATGCTGGATTTGTGGTCATAAATTTCCCCAGCCACAAAGAAGCTGGAAATCATGTTCATACTCATATATTTTTTTAAAAGATTGAAAAATGAAGGTGAAGAAAAACACTATCACTACCACCATAAGTAAGTAAGTAATGAGAGAGAGAGAGAGAGAGAGAGAGAGAGAGAGAGAGAGAGAGGAATAAAGAAAAAATCCACTTTCAGACATTGTTGTTGTCACAGGTGGACAGCACATGATTCTAACATGTCTTGATCCCAAAGTTTGTTGACCTAGCCCAGCAAGCCAGCAGGGGTTTTATGTAGGGGTAGTAGAAAATCTCAGTCAGGCCACACCTTCTAGCCCAGACCAGACTCTGCCTGCGTCCATCAGCACCTCTTACATGGGCCAGAACCCAGCTGGGAGCTGCTCGATGGAGCCTGGATCTGCTCCGAGTTCTTAGCTCCACCAGCCCCTTTCCAAGAGGATCTCTGGCTAACCTCTCTTGCACAGGACAGCTGAACCCATAGCACACACCTCCAGCTAGTACAGACTTTCACATTCACTGCTCCCTTTCCCTGTTGCATCTCTCTGTGGAGGTCTCTGGGGTGGTTGACAGCCGTCATTCTTGGTCAGCAGGTTTGATCTGCTGCTCTTCTGCAGTGAGTACTAGTCCAGGAGAAAGAGCCACTGGCTACCTCTTCTTCTTCACTGTAGTTTCTCTCTTCACTCTCTCCATGGTCTTCAATTCACAGTTTACATCCTTTTTGCGTCTAGGGGACCCACTTTCTTCCTTCCTGTCTCCCTCACTTTGCTATATTCCAGTGTTGTATGCTGGGAGCTGGCAGGAAGCCAGGAAATTGATCAAGTGTGTGCAGATGGGACTGGGCTTCCCTTCGTGGGGGCAAAAAGCTACCCCCAGTGCTGAGAAGAACATCCTGCCTGGTTCAATATAGAGAGAAGGACAAAGTATCTTTAGTAGAGAACAATAGAGCCCAAGGACAACTTCAGGGAGTTCTGGTTGTCCCCGCCCCTGCTTGGAATGTTTTCGATTTCCCCAAAGCAGTTGCGCAATTTCCTGTTCTTGAACACTGAATAAAAGGAACATCCTTCTGAGGATCGAGGCTCACTTCGAGAGGGACAAGTCTCGGTGAGTCCTCTGAGCTACCTTCATCAGGTCTTCTCGTCGTTTCTTTCGGTACCGACACCAGAACAACAAAACAAGTGGCACGCAACCCGGGGCACGGAAGACAACCAGGGGTGAGTTAAGAGAGGCCTGACCGAGTGGGAAAAGTACGCCCAGAGTAGGCAAGACCACTGGCAAAAGCTCAGAGTAATGGGAAATTCCGCTTCAGTAGAAAATGAGTATGTCTGTCTTATTTGGATGTTACTCAAAAAGCGGGTGTAAAAGTGAAACCTAAGAGTTTCAAGGAATTATTTTCCCTTATAGAAAGGTATTGTTATTGGTTTCGGCCTAGGGGAAAGGCTGATTTAAACTTAAAAGTTTGGAAGCAAGTTATGAGAGCTCTGTGGTGTGCTCACCAAAATGGGGAACCAATTCCTCTTCATGTGCGGTCTCTTTGTAGTTTAATTTCTTTGGCTTTGGAACCACTGCAATCGGATCCAGTAGAATGTAAGAAGTATTTGAACAGGTCAACTTCAGATACTGATGTTGCTAAACCTCAAGAGCATCCTCTGCACAAATATAAATCTGCACATGAGATCTTTTTAAGGCCTCTGCCTCCTTCACTCTCAAATGTGCCTACTAGCATAACAAAAAGGACAAAAACAGAGCAAGGGGCCTCTGTGGTGCATAGTTATGTTAAGGTTGCACCCTCTCAAGACCCCCTACATGAAGGTGCTCCCCGGAATACCAAGAGTGTCAGTTCTTTGAATCTCTCAATGCGCTATAGCCGAGATGAATCTAACAAGCTGAATCCTAAAAGGACATTTATGGCATCCCAAACTACCTCCTCAGAATGTGAGGATTTGGAGGATATAGAACAAAAGAAAACTAAGAATGAGTTCTGTGAGCTACGAGCTCAGGTAAAGCAATTATCATAATTGATTTCTAAGTTGATTGAAAAAATAGAGGTTTCTACCCCTGTAGTTCCTCCCTCTCAGTTCACAAAAATTCAGCCCCCACTGCCATCTTTTAATCCTTCTCCTCCACATGAGGAAAGAAAGGAAGGCCCCATAAAAGCTTACAAAAGTGTGATATCTCAGGCTATTATACAAGGGAGACAACAGGGAGATCCTGAAGCTTATTCTGCCCCTTTGGATATTTTTCCTGTGGTGGTTCAACAACACCCACCAAATGCTCAGTTTCCCCAGGGCTATGTACAGTGGGAACACCAACCTCTGGCATTCGAGGTTATTAAAGACTTAAAGCAGGCTGTTGCTGCCTATGGTATGCATTCAGCCTATGTGATTGGATTAATACAAGGATTAGCAAATGAACATAGATTAATTCCTCATGATTGAGAAGTTTTGTGCCGTACAATTTTAGAGTCAAGCTAATATTTGCAGTTTAGAACTTGGTGGAAAGATGAAGCGGATATTCAAGAGAGGGTTAACAAGACGAAATCCCCCAGTTAACGTTTCATCAGATCAACTCACTGGGTCAGGGGCCTGGCTTGGTTATCCAAGCCCAATCGCAGTATGATGATGTGGCTATTATGGAAACTCGGATTTGTTGCCTGGGAGCATGGGAGAAAGTGGAAAGACCTGGGGATGCTCAAAAATCATTTGCTAAGGTTTTCCAATCTAATAAGGAGCCATATACAGATTTTGTCTCCCGATTAAGGGAAGCTGTACACAAAACAGTGAGAGCACCAGATATGACGGATTTATTGTTACAAACTTTGGCTTTTGAGAATGCAAATACCGAATGTCAAAAGGCTCTGAGTCCCTTAAAGGCACAGGGGGCATCATTGGAAGACTATATTAAGGCCTGTGCTGATGTTGGCTCAGAGCCATACAAAGCTAATTTATTGGCAGCTGCCTTACAGTCTCTTTTAAAACAAAATCATACCAAATGTTTT
>PVJA010013902.1:0-48531 GCA_004027025.1 Myocastor coypus | reverse complement strand
TCCTATAACTCAGAGGTGTCCCAAATTTCCTGGTCAAGGAGATTATGGGACCTCAGAGGAAAGGGATGAATGAACTGCAGTGCGTCTAAGGAGAGTCACCCAGAGAAAAACATTCTCTCAGGCTTTCACAGAAAGCAAAATAGCCAAGCAATGGCCGTGACTCGTCCTGAAGGCTGACACTAACAACAGTTCTACAAAGAGTCTGATCTTATTTGATTCCCCTCTCGGCCATGGTCTGAGCCCTGCACACTCTCTTCCCTTTCACCTCAAAGCGAATGCCTTTGCCCGTGGCCACACAGCCCTCTCTGGTGTACAGGTCAGGCTGGATCTGCTCCCAAATCTTCTTTTTAGGATTTAGTTCCTTGTCAGGCTCTCCAGCGAAAGCATCAAAAGTGACTCTGTCCCCGGGAACGGAGCCCACAGGAGGAGCCAGGACTTCCACCTTCTCTGGTGAGCTGGCGAACATCATCACCTGAGACAGGACCCGCTTCATCTTTTCAGGCTTCAGATGGCAAAGCAAAATCACCACCTGATTGTGCATCTGTTCTAGAGGAATGTGACTCGCTAGGCCACTGACGACTGTTCCTGGGGCTGCTTCTCCAGCGTCTATTTTTCCAACATAAGAAGAATCTGCCTCGGGGTGCTTTTTGGCATTAATGACAAGGCCAATTCGAAGATCCGGAGGGAAGCATCTGTTGGCTTAGAGCCAGCACTGCCGGCTGCCAATGGCTTTTCCTCCTTTTCTCCTTTCTTTTCAGTTTTTTTTTTTTTCTTTCACCCCCTCTACCCCGTTTTTTATCTGCTCTTTGGCACTGGAGGGATACAGTTACTGCAGTGAATCTTTAGGGCCACAGGGGAGCTTGGAGCAGATTTGTTTGTGAAGAGGTCTGACTCTTCTTGGATAATTCAAGGGTTTTATATCTTGATCTCCACAGTGATTGTGCACAGTGGGCTTTACAAGCTTACTGGATTATTTACTTAAAAGACAGTGAACTATATTTCATGTAAATTGTATCCCAATAAATTATCTCTGCTGTTTATCAGTTACCTCCTTTAAATGGAAAATGTGCTTTTTATTTTTTTCCTGTAGTAAGATTTCAGATTTTAGAAAGTTCAAGAGAAACCTTTCAATGGTGTACAGTTTCATTACAGTGTATTAAGTTGTGAATTTTTTTAATGTCATTCACTTTAATTCTATAATCTCTGCAATTTTACATTCGTAAATGCTGGGAAACATCAAACCTACCTCTGTTTCTTCAAAGACTGCCTCTTGTCTCTTCTCATTCTCTTTCTTTTATATATGTTATATTTTCTTATGTATTCCCTTTTTCTTTAGCTCTTACATATTTTTTGTTGTTTTTCTAAACTGAATATTGAATAATTTTTGAAAATATATATCCCAATTTTTCCTTTAGCTCATGCGAATCTTTTTTAAACTACTCTGTTTTTTTTCTTTTTTAAAAGAATACAAAATGGTAATAGAAAAAGATAATTAGAAACTTAATTAGAAACAATACAAAAATTTCACTAAACGAAGTAAAAGTAATTGAACAATAGTTGCCATACAACATGATGCTATCTTCAAATTAGTTGTTTAAGTTACCAGATATAAACATATAAGATCGATTTAAAGAAAAAAATAAAACAAAATAATAGGAAAAATTATCAGAAATTCAAAGGAAAAAATATGAATAGAAAGAAAAGTATTTTAAGCACTAACTGCTCCTTTCCAAAGACCAGCAGAAATTGGCAGTAAACTTATTATCCAAACTATCCATCATATGTATCTATTATATCTTTCTGTTACTGTCTTTTATCCTTTTTCTCATCCCAGTTTTTCCTTCCCATTGAACAAATTCTTTCCTTTTCATAGTAGCTAGTGTACTTTTCTAATGTTATTTACTCTCCTAATGTTTTTAACTCACTTGCTGAGTCATCTATTTAAATTTTTATGTTCTTTTTGTTTTTTCACATATCTGTCTCTTAAAATATGATAGTGTTCCTTACTCATGTTTTAAATTCCCTGCTATGACTTACAATATTTAAATGTATACCATTTATATTCTGCACTTGAAAAATGGTAGTATTTTAAGTTCTTGAAGGATCTAATTCTGCTCTTCAGTCTGTCCTGAGTTAGTAATGGCAACTATTTCCTTATGAAATCTCTTATTTTGGATCATGAACTTATCCTTGGACTGGGATTTATAGAAAATTTACAAGTTCAATTTAAAGGATAACTAAAGAAATTTATATTCACCTATGCCAGAAGCCCAAGGATGATTAAATTTAAGATTTAGGTCTCCTGTACCACACAAGTAGTGTGAATTTGAACCCCAAACTCACGTGAAAATAGAATGTGGAATTTTAAGGGAAAATTATGTTCTCATTTATTATTATTTTTAATGTTATAAATCCTTTACTTTTTTTTCTTGTTTCAGAACTTTTGTTTGTTTATTTATTTATTTTCATGGCCGGCTCAGCCTGCCCTGAGGGCAGGGCTGGAGCAGCATGTGGTGCCAGGGATTGAACCATGCAGCCGCCTAAGCTTTCCTAAGTAGGCGCTTTAGACCACTGAGCCATCCTGCCAGGCCCTATGCTCTCATTTAGAGTCAACGCTAGGTAAGCAAGTGTTTCTTGATTCTCTCCTGACAGCAGATCATCATCGGCCAATATTTCATCTATGATAATGGAGAGGCGTTGGTTCAACTCCTAATCTCGTGATATGTCCATGCTTATGGGTCCTGGTACCCTCAAAAAAAAAAAGGAAAAGAAAAACAGAAAGCCCAGGGCTCTAAGATTCAGGAGTAGAAAACATCCTCAGGGCAACCACTGCTTTGGACTGCAATAAAAGTCAGTAGAATGGTTTGAAAAATAAATATGAATAACTATAGTCAATTGTGAGTATCATGAATACAAACCACCTAAGTTAACAGTGCGCATACATGTGTGTGTGTGAAATACTTTTAATAAGGTTTTGTTTTCTTCCTGTGCTCCTGAGAATTACTTGGACTGTACTTCTGCATTCAATTGATGATGCATGAAAGATGGAGAGAATTAAAATCACTGTTTTCAAGGTCAAATCAAATTGGAGGCAATCGTTCTTCATTCCATTTATAAGACCTGTGTGACTTGTCTTGATAAAACTAGTACTTTCTAAAAAACAGGTATTTAGAATACCATCCAGAACTCATTTTTTGACTGTCAAAACTGAAATTATTTGCAAGCCATAGATATATACAACTTTGTAGCCTAACACTCCACTTAACTGTTAAATCATCTAAAGGATTATCTTGTCTTTCTTTTACGTGAATTCAGGAAAACAAAGCTATTTAAAATTCCTTCTGTTGAGAAATTCTATTAAGAGCATTATATTTCTTTGGCAGCCCTAAAAGAAACTAGCCCAATATTTTAACATCATATTTTTAAACCTACTTTGGATTACTTTTTATAAAGGTAGATTGAAACTTAAGAAATAAAGTATATGTTATGCAAATGCTGTCAATTTTACCAGAGTTCCTTACCTCAAAGAATTCTTTTCTACCTGTGTAGTGTGGAGATAAAGCTTTGTGTATTAACTTAGCAACATTTAAATATGTAAGATGTAGTAGGTGAAATCATTAATACACTGTACTTCCACTTACTACTCTCTGCATATTTGAATATGCACTAATAGTGTTTTTATATATAAATATTAGAGTGTCTCGAAAGGAAATATGTATGCAAAGAAAAACTCTTTGCATTATTAATCATAGTGTATAGCCATAGCACAACTGTGGAGGATAGGAAACTACTGAAGCATAGTTCCGATAATTTTAAGAGACTCGTGTTAATAGATATGAGTCTGAGTGCATTCTGAAACATAAAAGGAAAGAAAATAACGAACAAAGGAAGACAATAGAATAATAACCACTACTTATTGGGCTCTGGCTATATATCAGAAATACATTCAGAGCTTTCCCTACAACCATTCTCAACTATAAAAAGATCCATTTAGCAGGTGTTTAATATGTGCTGCTTTTATCTACTGAATGAATGTTTGAGTTAGACACTCAGCATCGCCTAGTTTATAAATGGCATCCCAAGATCACATAAGCTTGACAGTGTTCATTGAAATATAAAAGACAACATAGAATAAGTCCCCCATTTTAAGATGTTCACCTGACTACCAACCTTTCTCTCAGTCCAATTACAGTTTGTCTTCTTTCCCTTTCAAGCTGGGCCAAATACCAGTAACTTGCACTAGATTACCTGAGAGTAATAGTGTAAATAATAAAATGTGTTTAGTTTGTTTCTAGACTCTATGTAATTTCCACCAAGTTTTCCACAATTTGTCACTCTTTGGTTAGTCATTCATGGACTCATTGATTTAACAACTATTTGTTGAGCACTTAGTGTAATGTGTTCTTCCAGGCTCTGGGCTTACTCTATTGAACTGAACAAGAAAAGCAAAATTCTGTAGGCTGCATTCTAATAGGCAGAGATGGAGAAGCAAACCCGTAGACACATACTGAGGGTTGGGAGGTGCAACATAGTGAAATAAAGCCTTGTAAATGGCTAGAAAATAATGACATAAAGGATCAACAAAAATTTTTTTTTTTTAGGTAAAGTCATCACTTCAAGGAATGTGCAACTGTCACTGGCCCTTTTAGGATGCTATTGTTGTCCCTCACAAGGGTCCTGACTCCATGTTTCATAGCACACTGAAACTCAGTCTGGATTTTATGTCATTCTCTGGTTTTTAGAAGACTAAGTGTGACTTGCACTCTAACATTTCATTGTAGAAATGAGTTTGCATTGGATTTACTTTATAATTTTGATAGATTTTTCCCATAATCAAAGAATTGAGTTTATCTGTCTAGTTCCTGAAGTACCTTTACTTTAGTCATTGTGTTGCCAATGTGCTGTTGAGAAAAACCTTATTTTAATTATTATCATTGCTGTTTATGTTCTCATTAATAGTTATCGGACTTTACTGAGAAATGTTGTCCTTTACTATTTCTCAGCCAGTATAGACATGAACAATCAATCAGGATTCTTACCCACAAAGCTTCTTGATGTCCTCAGAATTCTCCATCTAGCACTCTGGGTAATATCGATAAAACATTTAAAGTTGCTGTGAGAGCTGAGATGATTTTAGTTCCTGACTGGCAACTTTCCTAACAAAGAAGTTCATGTTAAATTAAATTGAAAGGCTGAAGAAGGAAGAGGCAAGCGAGACTCAGGGTCTTGAATTTCTTGCTGCCCTCCCAATCCAGCGCTTTGAATTCCTGTGATCTAGTGAGGCAGCCCTAGACATTGCGAACACGCATAAGCACACACACACATGAACACAGTTGTTCACAGCTATCCATGGATAGTACTGTGTAGTCTAAGACACCCTCTTACCTCCCATGAATGCATGAGTTGTAATAATAACAAACTGTTTTTCCTGCATATACAACTCATGATCCTTGAATGGTTATCTGCAGAGAGAAAATTGGAAATTTCTTTCTTTTTTTTAAAATTCCTATTACATTGTTTAATGAAATTTTGTATCATTTCTAATTTTTTGGAAATTGTTTTCTTTCCAAGTATTTGTCCAAAATACCATCATAATAAGGTGAACAAACACTTGAATTTATTTGTAAATTGTTTATGCATTTCTAACAAGTATAATGGTTATACTTGTTCTCTTTCTCATTAATACTTGATGTGAAATATTAGTTCTTAGAGACAATTTCATGATAAAAGTAGTGATGTCAAGTACTAATTAGTTTTAATAGAATGCTTATATTACAAAGTCTATGATGGTAAAATGTGTTCAACGTGATTTTGCTTTTCTCTGAGAAGCTGAAAACCTTCTTTTCAGTAGTAATTAAAAATAAACAGCAGTCATTAACATACTGTGGGGTTCTAATGGCTACAACTTTGCTTACTTGCATGAATGACTTACTGATCTAAAGCAAAGTAATTCAATGCTGAAATTATCTTGGAAATTAAAAACCATCCAGATAATGAATAGTTTCAATTTGTATGGCACCAATTTATGTGTAGTTTCCACTTTTGTGCATTCTAAAACTGGATAGGGATTCCACATTAAAGAAGAGAGGGTTATGCTTGGTTTCTAAGCTCATTATCCCTGGAATGATATTCATTCATTCATTCATTTAGCAAACATTTATTGTAAGTCCTCTTTAGGTCAGGCATTTTCCCAGGGTGTGTTAGAATGAGAGAAAGAAAAAAATAAAGCAGTCTCTACTCATGAAAGGAGTTATTATTTCAGTGTTGAGATAGTATTTTATTCTACCTCAGTCTCTTTTTATAAAAGATGTTGAATTAAAATTTAATAACTAATCCTTGTTGTTGAACATTGAGGTAAAATGATTTGAGGGGCTGTTAAAACCCCAAATTGACCATCTCTGATAACAAATACTTGTCTATATTCCTAATTATTTCTTTAGATTATAATTCTATAAATAGAATAATTAATGCAAAGGACATGAACATTTTAGTCTGTTAAAATTTACCAGAATAGATCTAAATTATAAATACAAGTTAAAAGTTATATCATTTTGTCTTAGCACCCACACTATGTGAGTCTATCTTTGTTTCCTTGCCTTGCCAGCCTTAAAAATATAGAATGTTCTGCCAAATGTGTATCATCTATCAATGATCTTTAAATAATTTCAAAATTACTAATTTCTTTTTGCTTCTAAGGTTGCTTTAATGCTAATCAAATTCTTTCAAGTGATGTTGTATCTATCTCACAAGAAAACATGTAGATTACTTTCCTTCCTTTTCTTCTTATAAATCGTGAATCGTAGAACAAGAGGTTATGAAGTGTTGTTCGTTAGTTTCAGAGGTTCAAATGAAAAAATGAAGATCACAGCTGTCCAGTAGTAAATTAGAAAAAAGCTACTTACATATGAATAAATGTCGGAAAATAAATATATCTGTATTTTCTTTCTTTAGCATCTATTGACTTGCATCAGTACATATTTAGGATATTGTAGTTAATTAGCAAAACATTATATTTGCTGCTTGTGGATTTTATTTGAACACTCAATTCCTGCTTCTAGACATTTTAAAAATATTGTCAATAGGTTTACAGTAACCTAAGTACATCTTACTTAAAAATGAATTTAAGGACCAGTTGTATAGTTAACCTTTCTGTTATATCTTTTATACCATTTTAAACATTTTGTTTTTAGCTAATACATGTTGAAGGCACATGATAATGGCATTCCTGGTAGGAAATTGATGCGTGTAGATCCTAATTCTTTTTTCATTTTCTTCGTTTCCCATCCCTCCTCCTTCAATTGATCTCTTAGTCGCTTTTCCAGTTGAAAAAGACCTATCTCCCTATTGCCTATTACCTGTCTTTTATTTGTTCTTTATTTGTACTTGTCATATAAGAGACATCATGTGATCCTTTTATGTATCTGATTCACTTCACTTAACACTGTGGTCACTTATTACTAAGATGCATCCATTTCCCCAAAATGATTCAGAGCTATGGAATATATCATTGCTGCCCTTCCTGAGTTTGTATGCTATGCAGTTGGATTTTCTTTCTGTCCTGTCTCAATGTCTGCCATGTTTATTCCTAGAACTATGGGACACAAGAACCGGTATGTCCAAGTTCCCCGTGGTCACATCTGGGTTGAAGGTGACCATCACGGACACAGTTTTGACAGTAATTCTTTTGGACCGGTGAGTAACCTTTCATCCTATTTCCAGTGCAGTATGCTTTTAAATGTGGGACTGAAAGTCTGATTATTTTACTCAGGTCATTATGTCAAGACAGGTTAGGAATTTTATAGTGAAGAAATTACATTCAAATAATTCCTTTTAAATATCATAGCTAGATGTCTAAGCTGTCACGGTTGTGTGTGCCCATATCTTGAGTATGTGCATGCATGTGGGTACGCACACATTGGTGCCTCTGTACTTACTGCTAATTGGTTCACAAATATGGAGGATCCCCAAAAGTCTGAGTAAGCACATTGTTTTGTCTGGAAAGGTTAGGGAGTCAGGAGGCTTGGGGGTCAGGTTCCACACAAAGCAGGACCAACACAGAACGTTGTGTGGCAAGAACTGAATCAGATGAGTTGCTAAACAGTTGAGTACCAAGCATGGTGGTACGGAAAGCAGCTTTCAACTGTTGGACTGGTCCAACTTGGAAGGTCTTTATTTTTTCCCATAGGAATGCTTTATAGCTTTTGTTTACAGTGAATGGTGAGCAGATATAATGTGTAAAGACATAGGCATCAATTTTCTAAACCATTAGTTTAAAGTGCAAGGGTTTTAGTGATCATGTTGATAGGTATTTAAGGAGGCAAACTTTACTTTTATTCTCCTTGGTTGTCACTTTCACCTGAGAGTTAAATTGATCAAAGCCAAATTAAAAAGGAAAAAAAAAAAGAAAAAAATTAAACAGCATATAAATTTAATCTAAATTTTATATGGAACAAGAGTTCTCATACAGAAATGAAAACTGGAAATCATAAACTCTTCTTGTAGCTGTGGATTTTTCAGTGTCTTAAACTTGGAATAATCTTTATGTCGGAGTGGCATCTTTCGGGTGGCATATTCTGCCATTCTTGTTAAAGCAACACTTTTAGCATTTTAATTGATAGCAGGAATGCAGACATAGCATGTTCATGCTTGTAGGCTATAAAATATATTGTATGTAACTAACCTGCCATTGTATGGATTATTTCACTTTAAATGCATACACCTCTTTTGTATTTTTGAATTCTTATAATAAATCATTGTGTAAAGTGAAGAATCTTTTAGTAAATGGCAGCTGTACCTGAACTGAAGTTATCTAGTCTGTTGAAAAGCTTGGCCTGACCTTTAGATTTTCTGAAAGGTGTACATATCTCCATTGTTACATTTGTACATCATAATAGTGAAGGCATTTAAATTTATCCTCATGGCATCATCTAATGTTAAACATGAAATTTTATTAGAATGAAATGACTTTTTTAATATATCTGCATGAAAGTTCAGTAATATTGTCAATACAGCAATAGAGCTGTGTGGAGTGAGTGTACGACACATGGTGGGAGATATGAGAAGATCACTCTTAGTTTCATTTTTCTAGTTCTAAATATAATTAAAAGGCTTCTGAGGTCTTTACATGCCTACAAATTCTAATTATGCAGAAATATAATATTTGCGACATACACCAAAAGTGAGGCAAAGATTGAGTGTGCTGAAATTATTTTATGCCACTTGTAAGTAGCACAGTATCTGTTATCAGAAGGTCTAGTAAAAGTCTGAAGGTGAAAATAAATTACCTAAAAGCAATTGTATTTCTCTTGCATAAAAGTAAGATGAAACTTATTTTTGCATCAACTTGTTGTTGAAGTCTATATTAAAGCATTAGTTGATTATGGTTGTGTTTGATTGGTTAGGATAGTAATTATGAAATGAAGTGTTAAAAATGTGATTTTGCTATCAGTTCTGAGGCATATGGTAATTAGGTAGTAATGATTTCCTAAAAGTTGAAATTGATTTGCATTTTATTGTTCAATTAAATAGGTGTGATGTTATTCATAGATTAATATTTATCTCCCTTTATTGTATTCTCTATACCTTCTTTGGGAAAGAAAAGGTTGGAGTAACCATCTTCATGCAGGGCCTGCGTATGACCCTTGGTGTGTGTCCTGTTGATTGTGCAGCTCTTGGGCAGCCCCACTTATGCTGTGTACTTATGAGTGGTGTTTTCAATTATTTGTGTAACCGTGAAAGTGCATCAGATGTGGAAATATCCCATCACTTATATCTTTTAAATAAGAAGAAAGAAACAATAGCATGTGAAGGGCAATCTCGTATCTGTTGCAAGAAACTGTAGCATGCAAAGAAAGCACTGATACAATGCTTGCGGTGCTTAATGGCATTTGTGCTACATTCGCCGTGCCAATCAGTCCTTTGGTGTAACTTGAAGCAGTGATTTAAGTCGGAGGCACACAATTACTTGGAAATGTATTGATTCTTTGTTTTCTTTAAATGGACAAAAACATTTATACAGCCTGTATTTTGCTTCATGAGCTGGAAGACACTACCAATTTTTATTCAGAAAAATAACATTTTTATATGCAAAATTTAGGTGGTAAATCTTTTCTAGAATGACTCGAAACATCTCTCATGTCAGATATTAACTTATCTGCATTTGACGAGTTTTGGCATACATGTACTTATTTTAGAATGGACTCTGTTTTATGTTCCAATAGCAAATATGGCTGGGAAAGTGTATTCATTGTGGTGTTTGCAGTTTTAAAATGACAGAAGAAAAATTTAAGAACCTACATCCTCACAATTCTTATGAAAGCTAAAATATAATATTCGAGTATGGAGATTTCTTACTCCAGTTTTTAGTAGTGAATGGTCATCTGAATAATTTTTTCATTATTATAATGCTTTTTAATTTTAAAAGAAAAAAACGTAAGTTTAATACTTTTTAAAATGCAATTGTGAAAACTGTATTTCTGTAAGATTCTCTGTGGGAAATATTTGTTTATCAATTAGCATAGGTAGAGGGGCCAAGGAGATAGCTCAGTAAAATAAACACTTGGCTGGTAAGTAGAGTGTCCTGAGTTCAATCCCAGGTACCAAAAAAATAAAAAAAATTAGCATAGATAGAGATTTTATACAGAAGATTCACGAGCTTCTGGCTATCTAGGTGTTGACATTTTTTTCCTTTACAAGAAGGTAATGCACTTTATTGGACATTAACAACCTATTCAAAGGCAGTCAGCCTCATCTAGAATGCTTTGCTTGTCTATAGAGTTTAAAAATTTCAACCTTAACTTCTCTCCCAATACTTGAAAAGTATGTCAAACTAGTTTCAGCATGTTTTAACTCTCTGAACACTGTTTCATCATATAATGTACCTAGATTGCTTTATTTGTTTATTTCTTTATTTTGGATGTAACAGAACATTCAATTCTATGCAATTTCCATCAGTCACCAAAGGCAGTAAATGACAGTTATATTGTCATTTCCACTGGTTGGCAGGACACGCTTCCACTGACGGCTCCTATGTTTTCCACTGCATCATTTTCCTTGCTGGACTTAGTCCACCTTCAGGCTGAAGAATCACCTTCTCTACCTCGCCAAGCTGAAGTCGGTCTTCTAATATTTTAACATCTGGCTCCGCTTTCCCTGTAGCCTATCTCTTAGTTGTAGTTTGTTCTGTATGTTTCTATATGCAGCCCTTTGAGATATTTGATCAAGAACATCAAGAATGTTTGTGTACAATGTTTTTATCCTCTCATGCGGCATCTCACACATAGCCAATCCCATGAGGCCAGTGGTCCTCAATGCACCCGCCATGACAACATCCTCTAGGTTGCTTTAAGTTGCTACCTATTGATAATCCTATCAGAGCTGAATTCTTCCAGATTCAAGTAGGCTTTGATTATAATCTGCTCAATAAGTTGAGAAATAAAACATTTTACGTTATTTTTATAGGATTGTTTCATTATTTCCTATTTGTTTCTTTATATGTTTATTTGCTTTTCAGATTTGTTTTTGTATATGTAGTCTTGACACATAGTTGGATAATTTTATGGACAGTTATTAGTGGATACTAAGTTACAGCAATGTAACACATTAATGGATACAGAGAACTTAGGTAGCTTATCATCAAAGACCCAAACTTTTAACTTGTTAAAGATGACATAGGAAAAAAATAGTTGATATAATGGAATAGAAAATTACATAATCAGTCCTGCAACCTATATGGATTTATGTTTTCTTACGAAAACAGTAAGTCTCTCTTCTTCTATGAATCAATTCTTAAGTAAAATAATTTATAATATGTACAAGTGTACACATACACACGTATAATGAAATTGTGTTAATATCTCAAGCAAACTAATATAGAAGTACATCAAATATGACTTGTCCAAGGATGGAATATTATATAATTAATAAAAACTATATCATGCTGGCCCTGACCCTGAGGCACTTTGAGACAGCAATTGAGATTGAACGTGGTGGCATACACTTGTGATCCCAGCTCCTGGGTGGCTGGAAACAGGTGGATTACTATAAGTCTGATCTACTAGTGAGACCCTGAACACCTTGTAGACCTTTCCCTAAAATTAAAAAAAATTAATAATAATAAATAATAATAACAAAAAAACAAAACAAAAAACCAAACCTATATTAGGGTGTGGGGATATAGCTCAGTGGCATAAGTGCCAAAAAATTAAAAACTGTATTAATAGTACAATCTGCATCCTATGAAGTAAATATATAAAAGTAAAGATCTGACTGTATAGTACTATCTTAATTATGTCCAGCTGTTATATCTATGGTTAATTCTTTTTTACATCTTTATTACTTTTTGTATTTTAAATGATTTACAAATATTTTTATTACATTTAAAATCACAAAATGTAATTATTTTAGAACTGGCTGAACATGATTGAAAAAAAATAACTTCTAACTGTGACTCTTAAGTTTCATAAAAATGTTTATGGGTACCATAGCCAAAGGCAAAAATGTCACAGATGTGTTGGATATGAAATGTTTTAATTATGAATACTTTATCTCTATATAACATATTTATTATAAAAACCTTAAATCACTATAAAATAATTAAAAAATCTCAAATTATAGATTCATTTATGACATCTTGAACTTTTAAATGTGAGAAATATTTTGTAAGTTTCTTTTCACTTTAAGATAACTGGATCATAAAGATGCTTGATAATGATAATATATTGGTTAATAATTCCCTTGAATATTTTCTAAGTGTATCTCTCAGTGATTCTTTTGCTGTGTGAAAGAAGTTGATTTTTCTCCATTGACCACCAATATATCCATGTGTCCATGTCAGTAATGTTAGTATATTTTCTAAAAATAGTCAGTTTTTTTGCTGGCACCCAGAACTGATTACTACAGATACTGATGAATATTATGCTTATGGAATATTGAAAGAAAATTTTATTTCTATCGGTGTGTTTATACATGGCTTGGAATTTTCAAATAGTACATTGTTTTAGTGGACTTTAACAAATTAAAAATGTATGCTGTATTTTTTTCTTTCATTTCTTATAATATTCATTTCAATGCCTATTCCCATAGGTATTTGGTAAAAACACAGTGGTGGTTCTTTCCGTAGCCTCCATCTCATTTGTGTGCTGCTATCTTTGAAGTTTTTGTATTATTCTTATCTAGGTTGAAGTCAAGAACCTCTGAGATACTTTCACTGTTGAGGCCTAATGATTGGTCATGAGAAAAAATGCTATGATAGAAATTCTAGCCTGTGAAGAGAAACAAAAGCTAAATTGTTAATATCTAAGATACAAAATGTATTATATTAATCAAAGGATGTTGAAAGAAAAACTTTTTGTTTCAATATTTTAAAGCACAGAGACAATCTTTCATAAAAGCATTTAGAGTTTTAGGGTTGTGACCATCGTGTTACCTTGGGACAGTTTGTGCCCGGGGACTATGAAACAGAACTGAACAATTTGTATGCAGAAATTATAATGCTGTGCTTTTCCTATGTGAGTATAGAAAGTAAAAATTGTGTGAAATGTGCATTCCTTTTCAGTCCAAGTCTTTTGATAGAAGGGCTCATCACTTATTTCACTGATAAACAATTAATTAAGTGTCAGTCTCTTAAATAATTCTGAAGGAATATGTTGAATAGGAGGCAACAATTTTCGCAAAACCTAGGCATTAAAGGTATTTACATTTAAATTAAGCTGATACTCTGGAAGTGATGAGGTATACAAAAATGAAAAAAGAAAGATTAAAATTATTGTGGTATTATTTTTGAAATTAATGAAATGAGAAGTCTTCATTTAAAAAAAAAAAAAAAACTGAAAAAGTCAAGGAGAAATGCCAAGTTCATTCTTTCCCAAGGCCTTTCATTTATGCTGTAACAGTTTTGAGAGCCTGCTTTGGGTTACTTTGATTTGGCCTGTGGTTCATGAGAAGCAAGAATTACATTAGTGTGAGAGAGGTCCTTAGATGAGATAATATATTTGGGAAATTGATGTTTTCAGAGCCTTTGTATCTCACCATACCTGTTTTCATTTTTTTCCTATCTTATTCATTTTGGGTTAAAAAATACAACATATGCCTAGGGCAGGAACAAGATTTTTACCATTATAGGAGGGATAAAAGGATGGGTCCTTTTGATATTACTAAGACTATAACTAAAAAAGACATTGGGATGTCAGTTAGGGAAATATTTAAAGTATTCAGGGATTGCAAGAGTGGAAATTCAAATCACAGAGAAGGATGTGCTTTGCTACTAGTATTTCCAAGGCTGCATAGTCTTGACACCCAGAGGGAGGAGATAAATGTGTCAATAGGAGAGAGCCACTGAGGTTTAGGCCCCACCCTGGAGGAAGGATAGCGGAGAGGGGAAGCAGCCAATCAGGTGGTCGTACAGTGTAACACATCCTCTCCAGCTGATGGTGTGCAGAGGCTCTTAAGGCAGTGGTGTATTTGTCTACTAAAAACTCATAAAGGACCCCTGTGAAATCTCCTAGGAACACTTGGTAGAACATTCTGAAATTGGTGACAATAACTAGTTGGTAAAATCTTGTATAATATAGGGCACTGTAGATGCTCTGTTTTGCGAATGAAATAGTACATGCCTAGAGTGGTTATTGGCTTTCAACGACACTGAAAAGATTCTGCTCACACTGTATGAATTTAACAGAATGAATAGACATTTTATTTGTTGTTAAAGTGTGGTATTTCCTTGAGTAAGTTTTCTAGTGCTTTTAGAGTAGCTTTGTTTGAAAATCAACCATTCGCAAATAAAGAAAAAGATCATTAGACTTGTGTTGACAGTATCCAAGTGAAGTATTCTGTTAACACATTGTCTGAAAAATATTGCTCGCATTTTAATTGTCTGTGTTTTCTGGTTGTTTGATACTTCATGCTTATTTCTTAAAATGTTAAGAACAATATTTTATAGAAAAATAATGAGAACAATGGCACGATGGTTCCTAAAGTCATAAAACTTTATTTGGCTGCTTTAGTTTTTCTCCATTTCCTTTGCTAGTTCAGGAACCTAGCAACCTCACGTTTTAGGTATAATTTCCATTTGATTGGTGCAGACAGAGGCATGCATTTCAAGAAAAGGTTAGGAACAATTAAAAGAAATGTCATTGCAATGAAAATGTCTATATAAACACAGATAGTTGAATCTCAAAAGAGAGTCCCTTCTTGGAGCAATCTTCAAAATGAAGAAATGTCTTTACATCAAAAAGAAACAAAGCATGCCTGGGCAAATTGCTTCACAATGATTGCGCTTTTTGCAGTTTGATTATGACATGAGAAGCACATTATTTTAAAGGAAGTCCCAAAGCCTAATACACTAATGAAGTAAATAATACCATGCCTCCTTTCAAGAACAGAGACAAGCTAAGCTCCCGCTTCTACCAAATCAGATTGTGTCCTTTGTCTTAATTATTCTACTGGTGCCAAAATCATTTTCCACATGATTTCATTTTCAGATAGGAGAATGTCAGCAGCATTGTCATTAGACTTCACTGACGTGGCAGGTAGCATTCCTTTGGGCCATATAGTTACAGGATGAATGAAGCATGCTCCTTTTATTAGAAGTGTGTATTTGCTGACAGGGGGCCAAAAGTCAAGAGTCAGTGAAATAAATGCATGTTAGTAAGTTTGCTCTTTCTTTAAGCTTTTATGATTTTTTAAAGTGAGGGCTTAATCCTTTATATAATTTCTCAAATATAGTTGGTATCTATGTAATTGGATCTGCACAGATAATAGACCAAATGAGAGGCTATCTGAGAAGATATTTAATATACTATGTATTATACTGTTGTTCATGGTTTGAAACAGTTGCTTTATTTAGATTATATGTTGGAAAATATCTGCTGCATCATTATTGTATACTTGTTCCTCACTTTTCATTTCTCTTCATAAACCTAAAGCTATATAAGTTACTTTGTGAAACACCAGACTATGGAAATAATTCTTTGATTTGTTTCTAGGAAATGGGTTTTGAGAAATTTTTTTATCTTATTCTAAAGAGAATAATAAAAAAAAATAACAGTAAAGCAGAATTTCAAAACAAGATTATTTTCCAAAGCTTTTTGGGTAAGCTACAAAATAATTTTGCTCCATATCAATATCTTTATCAGCTTAATGTGGCTTGCAAAAAAAAAAAAAAGCAGTTTTTTTTTATATATATGTTTGGTAGATTTTTTTTTTTTTTTGGTACTTAGAGGAGATATGTATAGAACTCATAATTGATCCTTAAGATTATGCATTTAGACATTATCCATAGGAAGATATTTGGGAACTGGTATTATATTATACTTTTTCCAACTCAGTTGGAAATGCAATTTTTTATTTTTTGCAATTTTTTATTATAGCTCTCATCATCATACCATGAGGTTTGTTCCATTCATGGCATTCTAGGTTCTTGCACTATATAAAAGTGATTTCTGTAACATGACTCCTGCATAATTCTGTTGTAATTCATCCTTCTGTCACTAAGGAGTTTTTTTTTTTTTTTTAAAGTAACTCTTGATCACCTCATTCTTAAGCAGTGTTATCAACCTAGCAGCTATTATACTAAGAGTAAAAAAGCACGAAGCCTTCTTTTTTACGTGGGAACAAGGCAAAGCAGCTCCTTTTTTCCTCTCCCGCACAACTTCATGCTGAAGGTCATTGCCAGTTCAGATTAAGACATGAAGGCAGTACAAGAGATAAGGATGAGAAAAGAAAGCTTCAGAGTATCATTTGTGATGAACATGATGTTGTCCACTTACATCTAAAAGGAATCTATTCTGCCAGTCTACTGAAATGCTTATGCAGGTTTATTAGCAATAGCTATTATTATGTGTGCCCAATCTTTTTTAAGCAGCAACAGCAAACAGAAAACTTATATATATGGTTTGTTTTGGTCGTACGAGGGATTGAACTGAGGACCTTGCACTTGCCAAGCAAGCACTTATTCCCAGTGAGCTATCTGACCAGCCCCAGAATACATGTTTTGGAGGGATTTGTCAGGATGCTGGCTGCCTCTGAAAAGGAAGGGAATAAATGTGATCAGGGAGGAAGGTGGCGGCCAGAAACTTCCTGGAACTCAATGTCTTGAGCAGGTGGGAGCGGCAGAGGTACAGATGCTCATGTATTATGCTTTGTGAGCTTTGGTACCTAAAATACATTTTGATAGAATAACTTTATAACTACGTAAGTAAAACTAATAAAGGTTAATATTGGTGAGTTCACATTACAAATAGTAGGCTTTTCCTTATGTATGTCAGGCCAGAGAGTGGAGGTCCTTATATTACACATTAAATATATAATACCTATAAATCAAGTTAGTAAAAAATACGTTCCTTTTCTTTACTTTATATATATACAATACCTCCACAATTTGTGCTCTACATTCAAATATTTGCAAACACATTTTTGTACAGTATCAAAATATGTTTTTTTAATTAAAAGGCATAATACAAATGATTATCAATTAGCACTATGTTGTATCTATTACTTTTTAATAAAAACAAATGTATTCGCAGATTGAGGGGTCAGATTCCACATGGTTTTGCCATAAAATTCAGGGTCACGGTTCTTCCACGTTAAGGCCTGAATCTCATATGCACAATTTAAAAGTAATACAACTTGCTGAGCATTTGTTATAAGGCTCCTCTGTGGTCTTGAATAATTGCGGAGTCTCTTGTGATCTGAATCGCACAAGCATTAAAGCGTGACCCTCAGCTTTGCTGGAAAATGGTACTGTATTAACAAAAATCTGTTGCCCTCATGCTGAGAAGAAGGCTTGTCAAGTTATTTAATTTGCTTCCGTTCCCAGCTGAGTGTTTACCCCGTCTTCAAGGCAGTAATCCTCCTGTGATCAACCAGCTGCAAACTTTCATGGCATTTGGACTCAGTCACCTTTTGTTTAGAAAATAAGAGATGTGGAAAAGCATTTGTCTGGGCCCGCATGGGTGTTTAAGAGTAAATACTTACTGAGTAATCAAGGGTAGGGATGCATTTAATTTCTATAAAAATCTGTGATATGTGAGGTTCTTAAATTGCTACAGTGAAAAAGCAGTGATTCTTGTGCAGGATGAGGGTGACATGACTCAGGAAGCTACTCTGCCCTCATTAGTATGCCATTAAATACCAGAGTCTGTCCGCAGCCATACTTTCTGGATTCACTTTCCTTTGTATCCTTGCCCATCCACATCTTGATTATCATCCAAATTCACCAATAGTTTGTTCGTTTGTTTGTTATTGTACTTATGTCTCTTGACACACTTTCGTTTCTTCTCTTTACATCAACTTCTGACTGCCCTCACCATGATGAAAACTGACCCATGCCATAATGAAACTTTGCCTCTGGCTGAGTCAGGAAACCTTCACAGCACTGGCAGTATAATGTAGAGTAGTTTTGGTGTGGAGACTGTGAGTTTCGACAAGGCATTATCCTGCATTCTTGTGTCCTAGAACTAGGATCACAATTCAACATCTGCTTTATGATACAATTGAATGACCAACTTTTAAGAGTAGGGGCTTTTCAAGACCACTGTTCAATAAGCTGCAGCTCTTGGGCTAAATCAGATCTATGCCTGTTTCTGTGAAGGAGAAGAAGGGGAAGGGGAGAGAGAGTTCTTTTGGAGCACAGCCAAACTCCGAATTTCATATTGACTATTGCTTCTTTGCCCATTGCAAGTGTTGAGTTCAGTGATTCGAGTGAAGACTTATGAGCCACAAAAATAAAGTATTTACTGTCTGCCTTTTATAGTCAAATTTTGTCAAATCCATGTTAGTGAGTTAATAGTAGCAAAGTGTTTTTTTTTTTTTTTTTTAATGTTTTCTTTTTGGTGGTGATGATGGTGGTGCTGAGGATTGAAAACATGCTTTGCACTGAACTACATCTCTAACTTTTTTTGCCTTTTTCTTCAGAAACAGAATTTCACTAAGTGGTTATGTAGCCCAGCGTCTGGATTACTTTTCTCTTGTTACTGGGACTAAATACTTGACACTCAAATTAAGGAATGAAAGGTTTATTTAGCTTACAGTTAGTGGAGGTGTCGTTCCATCCATACTGGGCTGGCTTCAAGGCAAAATGGCACACAGTGCAAAACAATAAACACAAGAGGAGGAGCCACAGCCGCTGCCTGTCTCCTGTCTTATACTGTATTCAGGCTGTCTGCCCCAGGGCAGGTGTGGCACTCACACCCCTAATCCTCAAATTGGAACATGAATCAATCACACACTCTAAAAACCACCATGATGACTGCATGAGGCTTTAGGGGGACAGAGAGACACAAACCATAACGCCCAGATTAAGCTTCAGCCTTTCTGCCTCAGCTTCCCAGAGGGTTGAGATTACAGACTTATACTGTCAGTCCTGGCAATAATGGAAAACCTTAGAAATACTGGTTGAGGAGTATAGTTGACATTGAATATGAAGGCTAGAAAATTGAACATATATAGAAAGCCCTGAAAACCCATTTACATTCTTGAGCAGGAGAGTAATAAGTTAGGGAGAACATCTCAGCACGACTGATCTGGGAAATTATGAATGAAAGATTAAATTGGAAATAGGTTATACGTAGAGAATGAAATTATGTGATGAGAGCATTGCTACAAGTAGGAGATGATTAGGCCCTAGACTAAGGTGGCAATAATGAAAATATGAAGATGCATATTGATGTGATAGTCCTTAGGAACCAAGAATTGATGGATATGCATTAGACCCTGCTGTGTGGAATTCACTCACCACATCTGTCAGAGAAATTCGGGGACTGAAATACTGAATGTCTTTTATGCTTACCTCAAATGGTCAAATGTTCTAACTAAATGGGTGTGGCATACATCATTGACATTGTTGAATTACTTTTATGTGAAAGGCCAAAAGTCACAAGTGGCAATGTTGTGTCTCCAAGGTTCCTGGTTGGCAGCGCATTTGAAAAGACATTTGAATAGGAGATTTGAGCTTGGCATGAGAAGTATGCTGCCACAGAGTGATCAGATTTGTTCTTCCGAATTCGGGTGGGGTAATCAAGGATTGCTTCTGACTCCTTAAACTTGCAGGCAGGTGTTATTCGTGCTAAGTTTCATTGTTATCCTTGGGGTATGTGTCAACTGTGGTGACCTGCTGGTTCCACAAATTGTCCTTGCTGTTTTGTTAGCATTACCATATCTCAGAAGGCATAGATGACTCCTAGAAAGTGGGTACTCACAAGAAGTAATGATATTATGGAAATGAAATTTTTTCACGGTGACACTATCTAATAGGAAGGTATGTGTTTATAATTTCTTAGGTAGGTCTGTAGCTCAGTGGTAGAGCACTTGCCTACCACATACCTAATCCATCCACAGTATTCAATTCTTAGCAATACAAGAAAACACAAATTCCTTTTCCAATATTGTTCTTTATCATATTAAAATACAAATGCACACATTTCAAAATTACAATATTTTCAAAAATGAACATCAGTTTTGTTGAAGGAATAATGCAGAATATTCTCACTAATTTCAACTTGTATTAAGTAATCTCTCCCTTTAAATAAAGCTCCCTGGGGCCCAGCAGGATGGCTCAGTGGTCTAAAGCTCCTACTTAGGAAAGCTTGGACTGCTGCAGGGACCACAGTTCGATCCCCAGCACCACATGCTGCACCAGCCCTGCCCTAAGGGCAGGCTGAGCTGGCCATAAAAATAAATAAACAAACAAAAGTTCTGAAAGAAGAATAAATAAATAAAGCTCCCATATTAAAACAAGTATATTGCTATTTAGATTGAAATTAGGAAATTGGTGGAAGGAAAGAGGAAATTGTAAGGCTTTATCAAATTGTGGACTTAGTATTCTATCACCAGTTCTGATTTTCTTTAAGATAATGATTGTTAATTAGAACCTACTTTAGACTAACAACTACATTAGGCTAAAGTTTTACTTTGGCCTCCAGTGATTTTATTTACAGTTGAAGAACTTTGACCCAACCATTTTAGAGCCATTTAAACCTCACTGTGGAGTGCTTCTGCCCGTTCCCCACTGAGGCTGTAGACTCTGCCAGCGTTGACTCGGGAGTTACAAGCAAATGAAACATGCCCTTCAAATTAGTCACAGTTATATGTAGGTTGTTCATATAAATTAAGTTTCACTTCAAAAATAAACCTATGACATCATAAATTATGTCATTTCTAGAAGCTATTATGGAATTGTGGAGACCCTGATCAAAGAGAAATTCTAGTTTTCTTAAAATATTTGGTCCTGAAGTTTTAAAGCAAATTATACTGCATTATCTTGACATTAAAAACAAAACAACCCATGTATTTTCTTAGTATTTCAGACAAAGAATTTTTTTTGTGCTGAATATGGATTGGTAATGACATTAAATGAATTATTTACAAGTTGAGGAGTAGTTTCATTGTGCTGATATTTGTAGGTTTAATGTATCATCCTGGACCGACCCAAAACTGAAGGAACAAAACAGGGGCCAGGGAGATAGCTCAGTGGAATAAGTGCTTGCCTGCCAAGCACAAGGTCCTGAGTTTGATCCCTGGTACCACCAAAAAAAAAAAAGATTGACCTCAAGAGCAAAGCATAGAAGGCCACTTAAATGGCAACTTGTCGAAATGCAAGGTTCTCAAAGTCCCTGCTCAGAGGGACACTGTTAGTTACATGGTTCTTTTTGCAAATAGCATTAGACTATTGTGGCACAAGCATGGCTTGCAAAAACTTTAAATGAATTTTCAATGCTAACTTTTACATTGATTATAGTAATATAGTACTTTTCATATTTTAAGTTTTTAAAAATATATCTCACTTTAACAAAAAATTTTTCTCCTTACAGAATATTATTTAAACTACTATTGGCTGAAGAAAATCTTTCTACTGCCTTCTACTGCCTTTGTTCTTTATAAAAACACTATATAAATGTGAAATTTTACCATTTGCTTTTTCCTGTTAATTATTACCCCCAACATCTCATTTTTTGTCTTTGATATTCAGTATCTATACTACTTATTTTATTTTGTTTGCCTATGAGAAAGACTAAGATGCTCCTTCATGAAAAAAGATCTATGCAGGATATGCCTGCTTATGAGAGATCAGCCTAGACTGATGTTGTGCTGCGTCCTCTCTCCAGGTCATTACGACTGTCCTCTTTTAACAGTTGTTTTCTATATTCTCTATTTTAATTCCTGAAAGGCTCCAAATTGGTCAAGGGACGATTGTCGTAATGCTCTGATTTGTGTATCTGCTGAAACTGACTTTTCTATAGTTGTAATCCTGATTAAAAATAAACCAACCCAAAACACTATAGAGCATGCAAAGCAGAATCACTTACAGATGCACAGTGTATCTATATGTGTATATCCTACATTTGTCCTAGAATTTTTTTTCATTCAGTGGCGTATTAAACTGAGCCTAAAGTAATTAAAGTATCTTCAAAATTCATCCCGTATCCTATGTTTTTATCTCCTGATTTCTCTTAACCAACAGTAGGAGACCCCTTTGGGAGGGAAGAGCTTTCCAGCTCTCAGATTATGTTTTTTCTATCCTTCCCCCAAAGGAAGAAATCTAATAAACTTTTGCTGAAAAAGAGACAGAGAGAAATAAATAGAAGAAATTTGTATTGTTACATTCTACTTTCTTCTAAATTTTTGTGAACATAGTATGAAGTTATTTCTTCTACTCAACATCAGCATGAAAAGAAAAGGCAATAAATGGTAAAAAAAATAAGATCATGGGTAGAGGACTTGTTTTTGTGACGGTGTCTTTCCAAGGTAGATTTAGAAGCCACACTGACTGGTGCTTTCAGAGTGCCCTGAAGCCTAAGAGGTAGCAGCATGGCAGGCAGACTAACCCCTACCTCATGCCCATCTCTTCTGTCCCTAAGGACCTCTGAACCTGAGTGGGAGCCCAGTCTTACCACTGTGGCCATAGACAGCTTCCCTGACCTATAGGTTAGAAAATGACCTGACTAATTCAGTGAATCAACTTGGCTATAACTTGCAACAGCATCTAAGGGAGAATGGGTTATGAATGATCAAGTTTACAGCAGATATCTGTCAAGTTTAAATGGGATCTGATGCCCCCAGCCCCAACCTGCTTGCCAGCAGTGGCATCACTCTCTACAGGGGCCCCTGTTCAATGCCAAGTTGTGATTGGCGAGCATGTCATGAAAGTGATAAGATAGAACTAGGAATTGCACAGATGCTGGGGACATCTTGAAATACCCAAAAATTTACTCTGGGCACTTCAAGAACTCTGCCCACAGAAGGTGCAAGGCTACCAGAGAACTTTGACAATAGATGTCTGTTAAAATCTACTTACCTAATATGCCCTGCCTTCTCTCCATTCATATAAAAGGGAATCACAGCTCTTTGTTCAGGGCAGATAGCCTCATTCTCTGCTTGCCTGCCTCCAGGTATAATAAATTTCACTACCCACTGCCTTCACACAAGCCTGGTAGTCTTGGTTGGCTTGCTCCCACCCCCCAATGATCTAGTGCCCATACTGAGACAAGCAGTCATTGTCAAGCGGTTGTTAATGTGGTTGCCATGATTTAGAATAGACCTCTAGACTAACCAGTTGTGCCCCAAGGCAGTGTTATATAAAAACCTTTGAAACCTCATAGAAACCTTACTTTGCTGGGGGTTGATGTTTCCAGCTACTGCAGGGTTCTCTGCCTGTAGAAGAAGAAATGCTACAATATAATAAAAGATAAAATGTATAAATGGTGTTACTATGCTATGGAGTTGATAGAAGGTATTATTTCCAGGAAAGGATTACAAAAAAATTCAGTGCGGTTGAAGAAAAGATAGAATTTAAATGTGCAGACGAGCTTTATAGAATAGAGAATAGTCTAGCAGGAGCATAGAAATGGAATGTCAAATGTATATTTGAACAATTTTGTTTGGCTTGATGTTCAGCTGTAAGAAGAGCAAAGTCTGAGACCATTGTTAAGGACATTGAACATCATGAGAAGTCTGGTCACCACTCTGCAGAGTGTTGAGGACCACAGAAAGCTTTGGAATATGGTAGAAAAATGGTTAGAGCAAGACTTTAGGAAAAATGATCTGTATGTATTATATACAATGAATTGGAGAATGAAGAAACGAAAAGTAAAAAAACAAAACAAACAAAAAGCACTCTGCAACTTGCAAAGAACTAATGATAAAGTTCACAGTAAAAAAAAAAAAAAATGCTGTGCAGTGGTTTCCAAACTCTGCTGTAATGGGAAATACTTAGGCCCATATTAAAACTGCAGAAGCCCACCAACCCATAAAGATTTTCAGCCTGGGAATCTACATTTCCTTTTAAACAGCACTAACCAGGTGTCAGTTGGTGCCAAAGACGTCACAAAATGCCTTTCCTGAGAAGGTATTGGGAGAACCAATTTAAGAAATACTGACTATGAAGGAGTCCTGGTTCACCTTTGTACCTGGCTCAGGTTTCAGTGCTCTGGGAGGTAGCTCTCCACTTGGTAGTGTAATATATGAAATCAACACCTAGCATAAAGTTGAAAAGATGCCCTCTCCTTTCTCTCCAAAGCTTCAGTGGGTGCTGTTTCAATGTGGTGCCATATCTCTAGGATAAGTGAACTGGAAATTTTACAGCATGACTCACTAGGAAAAGTAGCATGGTGTTCTGTGGTTTTAGTGAGGAGTGGAGCCAGAGAGGATTAATGTATTCTGTTTTAAGACAAAATGTGGCTTTAAGATTCTGCTCTCTACTTGCAACCTATGCAAATTCAAATTTGGTGCAATTTAAATGACAAAGGGTGATTTGCACTGTTTAACAAATGGGGAATTGGTATTAATCATCTGGGTTTGGCAGCTTTGCTTTGAGGGGGAGGACTGCTAAGTATTCTGAGGAGCCTAGGAGCAGCGTATTTGTAGACTTGGCTTGGCTATTCTTTGTTGAATAATTAATTATAAGTCTTTACAAAAATTCGTTTTTGTCTTCTGAATTAGGAGTTTTTAAGAAGTGCCCTCCTGCACTGATAAGTTCTAAGATCTAAATTTAGATTGATTTTGTGTGCCCCATAGCATTTCCTATTTAAAATATTATGTTGTAGCCGGGCGTGGTGACACACGCCTGTAATCCCAGCACTCGGGAGGCTGAGGCAGGAGGGTTGGTGCAAGTTCGAGACCAGCCTGGGCTACCAAAGTGAGCTCAAGGCCAGCCTGAACTGCATAGCGAGACCCTGTCTCAAAAAGACAAAAATAAATAGATAGATAGATAGATAAAATAAAATAAAATATTATGTTGTATTCCCTGCTTGTACATCTCTGTCTCACTGTGGTTTACCTTAAGAACTGTTAAAGTTCTCCTGTGTGTCCATCTTTCTGGGATAAGATCACTTACTTCTTTGATTTAAGGTTCCTCAGAGTTATGTTCATGTTACCAAAATCAGTGATGTGTTCCTGGATTTATCTTACTGAGCCTTCCAGCAATGTTGGATATGGTAGACCACTTCCTCTTTAAAACATTTTCAGAATTTTCTTATCTTAATTTGAACCCAGGTTTTTCCTAGATTTCTTTCACATTTTCCCTCAGTGCCAGATGTTGAAGATTTTGCATGTATGGTCTTGAGTTCTTTCTGTTTAAATCCTGCCCGAAGAAAATGGCTCCTTGTCTTTAAATGCTCTTTGTATGTATTGGTGTGCAGATTTCTGTCTCCAGAGCTTATCACTCTACTGTCTTTCCAGTTACTCAAGGACAGGCTAGAAGTTAGGAAGCCTGTATCTGGGTGTCTAACTCCTCATTTCCCGAAATGCAACCCAGCCAGCATCAATCTTCTTACCTCTAGCACACCACTCATCTTCTGACTTCCCCCTCCAGTGCACCCCCAGGTTACATCACTATCGTTAATCCTCAGTAGCTTTTTAACTGGCCCGCATGCTTCCCTTCTTCATCTGCTAAACTCTGGTGCATGGTAGCTAAGATCTTCCTAATCAGGTCTTTTTCCAGCATGAAACATAGCATTACCTTACTGTATTATTCGAAATGAATAACTCTTCCTGGAAGTTCTCTCTGACTCCCTGAATCTTGACCTCCAGTAGTCTCAAACCATGGGGCTCCGGCATATGTTTCCTCTCTATACTTGTACTTCTCTGCCTTCCTCAGTTGCTTGAAGAGACCAACAGTCTTTGTCGACTTGTATTCTCTTCCCTCAGCTCTATGTATAGTAGACTCCTTATTTATTTATTTATTTATTTATTTATTTAACTTCAGAAAAGACTTCCTTCTGTGTGCTTAACCTAAAATGGAAACATACAGACACACATCTCTGCATCACTATTACTACTGTTTTACATTCTTCAGTGGTTTTATCATTAAATAAAAGTGAAATATTGCTTCATTTTTAAATTTGCTTTCTTAGTTTTCTTCTATGTCCTCCAATGGTAGTAACATTCCAGAAGATTATGGGCCTTGTCATTTGGTTCACTGCTATTGAACAGGGTGTGACTCATTACAGATGTCTAATGTCTCATTAGTGAAGGAATAAGAAATTTCTGCTGTGCAAAATACTTAGCAATAGTAGTATCTCCGAACTCAGAAAAAAGTCCATGGAAAGTGTGCAAGAAGGATGTGTATGAAAGAAAAAGAGGACAAGTTGCTTGTGGCAGCCAATGGGCATTGAAAGGAAGCTTTCGTAGCTTGTGTGCTTTCTAGGATGAAGATGAGATGGAGTCCAACTTAGAACCAGATGGAAATTTGGTTAAAAACTATGATAAAAGGAGACACAGTGCTAAGGAAAGGGATATTTTTAGGAGCATCACAGCATTCTTATGGTAGGTCTGTGGGTCAAATGGGCTAAAGCCTGGCAAAGGAGCAGAGTAGAAATGATCGTGGTAGGAATCTTTAAGGACACTCAGAGCATGGTGTTCTTACCTTCAGAGACAACCGCAAGGACTACAAGGTACTGACACTATCAGGAGTTCTGTGGGTCAATAAGATGGCAAAGTCCAGGTGAGCACTGAGTGACCTGAAATGCAGAGGTAAACCCAGCGGACAGGAGAAAAGTCCTGCATAAATACGAAGAAAGCTGGAGTCGAAGGCTCTGATTCTGTTCTGCAGCTCCCTGAAGGGAATCGGTGTCACCTGTAACTGAAGTGCATAGCAGTGTGTTTGTCCCAAACTATAGTGCGTGTTAGAATCACTTCAGGTGCTTGTTAGAAACAGGATGTTTTTGCCTCCCTTGAAATTCTGATTTAATGGAACTTGTGTGGGTTTTAGGAAACTGTACTTTAGCAAGACTTCTCCAAATGAAACTAATACTGTGCTAATGCAAGGTCAGGCCATGCCTGGAAAGCACTGGCTTGCAAGAGCCTGCAGGTGTATCTGTTCCTTATAGCAACTAAACAGATTTGAGCAATGTGACAGCTCAAAAAACATCTGTGTACGAGTGTGTATGTGTGTGTACACATGTGTATGCACATGTGTCTGTGTGTACGTGTGTGTACCTGTCCATGCACATAGGTGCACTTTTAATGTTGGTCAAGTAGATATAGTAAAACACCAAAGACATTTCGTTCCAAACTTTAGACTTCCTCATTTTTATTGACTGTACTGCTAATGATTATACTTTTGAATTCTCCGACTTTTAAAAATTCTTTTAAGAATGTGATTAGTCGCAGGTGATTACCTACAGAGCTGAATCTATAGAATCAGGTTTTCAATTAGGATATCCGTTGGAACAAATGCAAGACTGTGTTAATTAGACAATGCATTCTTATGACAGTTGTCCTGGCTCCACACCTCTTAATTAATTTCTTTCTTCTTTTTTTTTTTTTAACTTATGGCCAGCTCAGCCTGCCCTAGGGGTGGTGCTGGCACAGCATGTGGTGCCAGAGATCCAACTGTGGTCCCTGAGGTTGCCTAAGCTTGCCTAAGCAGGTGCTTTAGACCACTGAGCCATCTTGCTGGTCTCCTACCACTACTTCTACCCACGTGATTTTCCTGAACTTTGGAAGCAGAATCTCCACCAACTGTTATTTATTTAAGCAGCTTACTCTTACATGTGACCAAGTGAACACTGAAGAAACTGTATTGTAAAAATGGCCACCATGATAAACTCAATAGCCTCCTCCTACTCTTCTCTTACAAAAATTTACAGTTGGGGCATGGGGGTGTAACCCAGTGGCATAAGTGCCTGCTTGGTAATCACAAGGTCCTGAGTTCGATCACTTATACTGCAAATACAGACCAAAAAAAAAAAAGACTTACAGCTTCTTTATCCAAAAGAACCTAAAATGAAGTAAACTCTTACTCTCCCCCACCCTTTCATTTTTATTCCAGAAATTTTGCTTCTCTTTCAGAAGATCTGCTTTCTTTTAATGCAGGAGCTTTTCAAAGTTAGCTATTTTCCACAACAAGATATTGATTAGACTGTAGAAAGTAATGGAGATGGGCTGGGCTTCTTGACTCAAGGAAGCGCTGTGTGGAAAAAGCACCAAAGGCAAAGCTTCATGGAGCCCTCTTCACAGAACAGTTATCCTTTTAAAGACAGTCTCTAGCTGATGGCTGATGTGCATGGCCCACAGCCCACCTGGGGCCAATTTCCGTGTTCCATGTGAGAGAGTGAAGACAGTGTCCTGGCTACCCTTGGGTCTGTCCTCAGTGCCTTGCCCAGAAGCTGGCAGCCACAGTTTAATGAATAACTAAGGTGGACCATTTTGGAGTAAAAGATGTAAAAAACATACCTTTGTACCTCCTAGCCTATGGGCTGAGGTTGCGTTGTCCCACTGATGTCAGTCTAATCTGCTGTGGTACTGTTACCCGACAGGTGATTGATTTTCTGTTCTTGTGGCTACATCTTCTCAGAAATGTGTCTTGATCTGACATGACTAGATTCTCTGTAATTATAGAGGCTACAGATTTCATGTCTCTTTGGTTTCAAACAACAACCACCACAAATCAGCTGAGGGAATGAACAAAACGAAGAAATTCTTTGCTGAAATAATATATGCCAGGTGTTCTTTTTCTCATCTTGATTTCATCTTTCTCATCTGATACCTCATGCTTTTTCCTCCTTAGCACCGAATTTTAATCTTGGTAACTCATTTCTTAACTCACAAATCCTTGCGTTCAGAATGAAAAGAGCTGCAGATTGAAATAGTCTTCCAAGTCAGAGCTTGCCTCTCTTTGAAGGTCAGCTGCCTTCAGCTAATTGCTCTGTTTGGTTTGTTCGGTGCTCCTTATGATGATTATTCTCATCTGGAGCCCTGCAGCCCCATGCCAGCCCTTGGGATGACAGAAATGATGGCTGAGCAGTGCATGGAAAGGGCTGAAGGTGTCAGCTCTAGAAATCTCCATGAGGCAGTAATGAACAAAGGCACCTCAGAAACCGAACAGAGTCAGCGCATGGCGCTTGAGCGTGGTCATGCTTGTTTTTGAAAGGTAAGAGCTTGCCGGGCGTGGTGGCGCACGCCTGTAATCCCAGCACTTGGGAGGCTGAGGCAGGAGGATCGATGCGAGTTCGAGACCAGCCTGGGCTACAAAAGTGAGCTCAAGGCCAGCCTCAACTGCATAGCGAGACCCTGTCTCCAAAAGACAAAAAAAAAAAAAAAAAAAAAAAAGAAAGGTAAGAGCTTGAGACCCATCTCCTGCAATAAAGACTGCCCACAGTGGCCTGGGGCTGCCTGGATGGCCAGCTGCTTGTTTGTAGCAGGTAATGGTGCCACCATTCAATTAGGTACAAGGCAGAATCTAGAGCTGAGGGCAAAGAAGGAAACTATGCAAGGGTAGTTAAATGCACAGAAATTTCTCGATAAAAAACAATGTGTATTATGGGCTGGGGAGATAGCTCCGTGGCTCAAGTGCCTGCCTCGCAAGTGCAAGGTTGTGAGTTCAAACCCCAGTCACACACACACACACAAAAAAGTGTATTATTTCTTTCCATCTCTTTGTATGAACAAAGACATCAATTTGCATATAACCATGAGGACGGGTCCCACAATCACCTTTGAGGCTACACTCCCAAGGACCTAAGGAGTTCTCTGTAAGCCCCTCCTCTTTTATTTTTTTAACATTTTAAATTTTTTGTGTTTTAGGGAAGGGGTCTACAGATCTTTAAGTTACTCTCTAAAGGTCATAGAATCTTTCACTGGTGTTATGCAGAAGTACTTTTGCCTTCTTTCTAGTTCTTTTTCCCTGTAGTTTCCAAAACTTAAATGCACATTGCCCTGACTAGAAGATTGCTTCCTGTCAATTTTTAGCCTACACTTAGTACACTAATACCTGTATCCTCCTTAAAATGTAGTTCAGGGGATAAATGTGGGGCTCATAATTATACCTATTAGAAATGACTTAAGAAAATAGAAATGACAAGATCAGACTAAATACTATAAATGGAAAATTCTTAAATTTGCTTAGTGACTAGAAAAAATAGAGAAAATTCTACTTCTAAGATAACATTTTCTCTGGTTTCATCAATGCTACCTATCTGATTTTTTTGATAGAGTTTATCTTTTGTGATTAAGTCATTTGTTAGATTTGCATTGATATGCAAAGCCTGGTTTGGTATCTCTAGAAGTTCCACCATCTGTCACTACCCTTCTTCCAGCAGGAAGTTTAAAAGAATAACATTTTTAAGGTAAAAATATATCAGCCATTGCTGCAGCTTTCAAAAGTTGCTTATCATTAAGAGATAGAACTCCAAGTAATCACTGATTGTGTAGAGTTGATAAGAATGAAAGGAAGAGCAGAGGTGACATGTGGAAAGGTGGAGAATGGAGAGAATCTTCAAGTGTAATTTTGAAAAATTTTAGGAAATCTTAATTTTACCTTAAGAGGCTGCCTAAAATTTAGCATTTGTCCAAATTTATGTTTTTAATCATTGATACACACTGAGCACCAAAGGGATGAGTCAGCATATTCAAATGATGAATATGCACAAATGTGTCACTTCTTAGTATATAATTTTACATAAAGAATAGTAAAGATGAAATCATTTTAAATGTATAAATTCCAATTACAGAATGGAAAACAATTTGTTAGAAGTAATGAAAATAAATGTTTCACTATTGGAAGTAATATTACATAATGAAAGAGACAGCTTTTAGATAAACTTCCCCCTCATGGAATATACTCGTTTAAGAAAGAGGAGTCCAGCCAAAGGAAAACATCACGTGGTACTGTGAAACTGAAGAGAAAATGGGGAGATTTGTTAGCTATTTTTAGCATGTAATTGTCCATGTTAAATGTTAGAATCTCAAAATTCTGATGTCTTATTTAAAATTAAGCTTAAAAAGTTAAGTGACCTACTTTAGTAGTTAGTTCCCTGTACCCATAGTAAAGCTTATTAATTTCAGGCACATAGGAATCTACTATGTTGTAAGGCACAAATCACCAATGGAGAATGATTATTTGATGAAAAGATGGCTTAAAAGTTGATTATGTTCAGAGCAATGTAGCGGAACAGTCATAGAGAACTTCTCGTGCACCTCAAATTTTTGAAGTGACTTTGAGAAAACAATAGAAAATTTCGAAAAGAACATACAAATGCTAAGTACACCTATTAAAGAAATCAAAGAACTTTAATTGTGAATACACAATGAGGATTTTGTCAAAACTTTGCAATATATATACATATGTGTATACTATTCAACACAGCAATAATATATTTTTCTGTATTCCTTTAAAAATACATTGTTCAGTTTTGCTGTGGTGGCTCACACCTATAATCCTAGCACTGAGGAAGCTAAAAACAGGTGGATCACTAGGAGTCAGAGCTGTGTAGTGAGACCCTGTGTGGAATACATAAAATTGCAAAATATACATTGTTCATGTTTGTGTACCACTGTGTGTATTTGAATAGAAGTGCACCAACTCTACATTTATTCCATTTCCTCTGTGAAGTTTTTTTAAAAAATTGTTTAGCTTCATCGTACTCTTGTTCATAAATGCAATGCAGACCAATTAGAAGTCATTCTGAAACGTAGAGAAGGTCTTATAAATTTTTTATCATATTCTAATATAATTACTGTTATTATTTCATACCCTAAGAAAACTAGTCTTTGTGAAGTTAGTTTTGAAAACAGCTTATAGTTTAAAATACATTTAAGAGAATACTATAGCTTACTGTCATAAAGTACATAACAGAAGAAATTAAGGGTTAAGTGTTTATTATTGAGAACAAAATAAAACTTCTAAGCAAATACCTATATATCAGATATACTTATGTACATATATATGTTTATGAGTTTGTGAAATGCTGAGTAATCTAATTTACATAACTTGCTTTAACCTAGGTTACTTTGAAGAAAGTTTCATTGCTTATTGCTAAGATGTCATTCAGATGCTTAGGTAGCAAGTGGGCAAGAGAAAAGTGGGCTGGTATTTGCTTTTATTCAGTTTACAGCTAAGTGAGAGCAAGAAACATTCACCAAATAATTACATAGATAAATAAATTACCACTGTAATAAATACTATGAAACAAAATTAGATTATGCCAGGAAAGCTTGTAAATGGAAGGCCTAAACAAACGTTTAAGTGAAATGTACCAGGATTCTACATTTTAAAGTGATTATCCACAGGTTAAACAGGAATGGATACAGCAAATATGCCATAAAAATCTATATCTAGAAAATGTTCAATTTGAGCACACATTGCAATTTCCATGCAGTGAATAGCCAGGAAATTATCTCTAGCATTTTTAAATTGTGAAAGGAATTCGGACCTGTAATCCTAAAGACAGTCGTAGACCACTGGATAGTGTTGTCTCAGTGAAGTACTGGAAATTAGCCTGACATTTAAGGACCTGCAGGTTCAACTGGAGAAGAACATATATAAGAAAGATAGCTCTATTAGTTAGGGTTCTCTAGGAAAAATTAGAATCAATGGAAAGCAGATGTGTACTTACCTAAGGGGATTTATTTAATAGGCTTGTAAGATCAGAGGCAGGAGAGTCTGCAATGGTCTTCTGACCAGAGGGCCCAGTAGCTGCTCAGCACAAGAAAATGGAAACTACAGAACAAGAGGGATCAAAGGTAGAGCAGTAGATCAAGTATGAAGGGTAAGATGCTCGTTCTAGAGCTGTTGGTACAAGTCTGCCCTGGAAGATTGAATAAACTGGAGGCCAATGCCAGAGCCAATGAGGAAGGGAACTCTAGTAAAACAGAGAGGCTTTCTTCTTTCCCTTTTTATCCCAGCCAGAGTACAGTCCAGTTGGTGGGTGCCATCCATACTCAGGGTACATCTCCCCCAACACCCTCAAGTTGGCTGGACTATCTGTCAGTCATCCACAAACACTCCCAGAATTGTGCTCCATTAATCTGCTCTATGTTTCTTAATCCATTCAAGTCGATGTGCTATGATTAGTGATCTCAGTGACAGAGGCAAAAAGTAATGGACAAAATATAAATACAACCAAAATGAGCAAACAAATGATAGTTTATATTATTTGCTTAAGGGTAGGCATAAGGACTGTTCTATTTCTCTTTACTGTCCCAAAAGTTTGAATCGAATCTAAGACCTTTTTCCAGTATTTATTTTTCCGGTGGGATTGTTGTTTCGCTTTCACGTGTTTCCTGCTTACTGCAAAGGTACAGTGATGCACAACAACCATGATATTAGTTAATTCAGAAAAAAATATATTCAAGGTTGTCAAATTCTCATGACAAAAAGTGGGTGTTTGCCACCATTTGCACTATTATTCTCTGCATTTATAAAATTGAATTATTGCCCTTCACTGGCAAAGAAGACTATCTGTTTAACATGAATTAATGGGTTCTAAAAACAAAGGTCTTTATAGATATTGGGGTAAGGGGGAAGGTTTTGTTATTTTGAGAAACCAAAGTCATGTGTTTCTTTTTCTATTGAAATTTACTTTAAAAAATCTTTTATTGCTAAGGATATCCATAATTATCAGTGGGATAGATAGGAGTATAAAAGTGTACATGTAAATGAGATGTGTGACTATGTAATATGCATCATTTATACATACATGCACATCACTGAAGAAAATATATGGCATGTAAGAGATATAAAAATTTTAGTATCAAATTTATGTTGTATATACTTAGACTTAAAATATGTTTTAAAAATAAATTATACTACTCAGACATAATTTATACTTTCTATGATGATATTGCATGGAATTAATGTTTTCTATATCTTTTGAATCTGTTATAGGCATTTGGATATTATAAATGCTCATGGTTTTACATTATGCTACTTTACTAATGAGATAAACATATTAACAAATGATATATCTTCTCATTTATCATGATATTTTAAAGCAACAAATATGTTTGCAGTTGACTGCTTTTTAGAATTAGCTTAGAAACTCATATCTTTCAAGTTATTTTTGCTTTCTGGGTTATGGCAATTAATAGGTTGTATGTACCTGTGTATTAGGTGTTTAGAAAAATGAAAATTCAAACTCAATGATTAAAATGAAAAAAAAAAAAAAAAAAAAAGAAACACGATGTGGGGCACTGTCACAATCTATTTTCTGTTGCTGAAATAAAATGCATGACACTAGGCAAGCTTTCAGATTTAGATGCTTATGTAGCCCAGGTCCCTGCTGCTGGTGCCTCCAGTGGCATGATGCTGCCGGCTTTGGCTGAGGGTCTTCTGACCACATCATAAGGCCCAGTTGGGGCCTCACAGGGGGACACAGGGCCATTGCGTCAACGTCTGTCTCTCTTTTTCTCAAGCAACTACCACAATTCAGGCATCTGACTGCTCCCATCACCTCATTTATCCTAATTACCTCCCAGAGCCTCACCTTCAAGCACTATTAACATGAAATTAGGAATTATGTTCCCAACACATGAATTTGGGGGACACATTTGAACCAGAGCACGTCTCTGAAGGTGGGCCACAGTTTTGTTCTCTCACAGTTTTGTTGCAGGGGAAAAAAAAAAACCAAAGCTCTGAAGGAAGGCTCCATTATTTATTGTCAAATGCTGAAGCATTACTGATTTAAAAAATTTTTTTTTTTTTTTTTTTTTTTTTTTACTTTAACCAAAAGGACCAGGAAACATTTGCCTAATAAAATCATAATATTGTTTTCTTTTCTTGGTGGGAATTAAATTCACAAAACTGGTTTTTAATGCATTTTCCTTTCTTTATCCTATTGTAGACCCTCTCACACTCAAAATAAATCTATTAATGGTCCAGCCTAAGACAACTATTTGTTTCCTCCACTACTGTGAGAGAAAAGAAATCTCTTTAGTGGGTAAACTTTTTGAAATCAGAAAATATTGATATGAGTATTTTTTCATAATTGGACTCATTATAACATTTTTGATTAATATTATTCAAGTAGTTCCATCTATTTGTAATTATCTGTGCTTTCCAAACTAAAAGAATTTCTCTGACTTCATAGTAATAAACAAAAATTGAATTAAACTCTCTTTTACTTTTGTTGGGTTTTCTTTTTTCCAAAAACTTTTTTGTGAAACTAAAGACAGTAGGTGGATTTACTTGAAAACCTTATTTAAAGTGGAATACATTATATTTTGGTGTTGACAGATATAAAGAAGCTGATGTAATTTTAATCTATACTAGTCAACTATCAGTATAGTTATCGCATCAATGGAAAAACAGTTGCTCCAGTTGTGTGGACAATGATACTGTCACTAATCCAGTTACATGAATCTCAGAAGTGAGATTCTGATACCTTTCTTGTACTAATTCTATAGTATCATGTAAGATTTTTTTTTTCCTTTAGCTTGAAGAAACTACATTTTAAAAATTCTACAATTGTATTGATCAATATTGAATAGACCAATAGAAATCATTGCGCTCAACTTGAAATTACTTTTTAACCTAATTTTAGGGACTCCAAAAACATACCATATATGCAGTTGCCTCCCAATAGGGATAATATTTTCCATGAAACTTACTAGTCAAGTCAGCATATGGAAACACCTGATATATATTTAAAGTGAAGATAAATCAGAAGCTGGCCAGATAGCTTAGTGGATTAAAGAGCCTGCTTAGGCAGACACAGGAACTGGGGGCAGGGACTGGGGTTCTATCTCCTGCATGCCATGCCAGCCCCCATCCCTGAGGCTCACTGAAAAGAAGACTGAGACTGAGTGTCTTAGTTACTCTTCTCTTGTTGTTGGAACAAATACCCAACACTCAAAATGAGGGAAGGAAAGATTGATTTAGCTCACAGTTACTGGAGGTTTCAGTCCATAGTCAGCTGGCTCCAAGGCAGAGAGGCACAGGGCAGAGGGCAACATTCCATGGTGGCAGGCAAGAGCAAGAGTGTAGGGAGGGGTAGCAGCAGCTCAGGCAGCTCACTTCTCTTCCTTTCTTACACTGAAATGCAAATTACCTGCTTCAGGGCAGGTGCAACACCCTCACGCAGAGTAATCAATTACAAATTCCAGAAGCCACCCCTTGACTGCAGGAGGCTGGGGGCGGTGGACACCTAGACACAAACCATAGCACTGAGGATCATGGAGCGGGCCTGTAATCCCAGAGCTTGGGAGGCTGAAAACAGGAAGATCACTACAAGTCCAGATCTGTGTAGTGGGACACTGTAGGCTCTCTACTAAATATGTAACCCCCTGCCAAAAAAAAGTGACGATGACTAAAACAGTGCTATTAACCAATTAGATACTACCTTAATTGTCTTTTTTTTTTTTTTTTTTTTTTAATCTCAGCCAATTTACTTTGTACAGTCCACCAAACACAATACTGCCCAACAGTTGCTTTATTTAGTTTGAGCACCCTGTCCCTGGATAAACACCTCTATGTTATCATTTTAGAAAGAGGCTAAGTGTTGAAAATAATGGCAGAAATAAAGTTTTTGTGTACTATTCATGAGTTCACGAATTCCTAAAATTGATGTTTTGGGCTAAAACTATAATATCAATTTAAGTCTATCATAGTTAAGATCAAGTTTTAAGTTTATAATTCATAATTCTTTATAAACATAATTATGAAAGAATACCTTGAACAACTCCTATACTTTCCACACTCTAAATTTAGGGTGAACAAAGTGCATTTTAATCCCTGACGAAAGAAACAGATGTTAAAATTTTCTTTGTACAGTATTTACTCTTTAGTTTTTATTTGCAAACATTAGTATGTAAACTAAACTTTTAATCTTAAATATTCTTCTGAAATATTTTCTAAAACTTCTCTTGATCTGAACTGCTAACATGTTTACATGAGGTTTACCTGTGTGGCCCAAAATATTAGACCAGCATAGTCTGATTCCAAAGACTTTCAAGGGGCCCGGCAGGATGGCTCAGTGGTCTAAAGCGCCTGCTTAGGAAAGCTTAGGCAGCTTCAGGGACCACGGTTCGATCCCTGGCACCACATGCTGCGCCAGCCCTGCCCTCAGGGCCGGCTGAGCTGACCATAAAAAGAAATACTATCACCCTCTTAATCAAACTTGCAAAAGAAAGATCATTAAAATCCTCAGATATTTTATGTATAAGCTCCTAATCTGTTTGAGACTATCTACAAAACATAAAGGTTGATCTTAGAAAGAGACAATCATAAAGGGAAAGAGTAATTTGAAATTTCTTTGAAGTTGGTACAGGTTTCCAACCCTAAATTCCAGTTTCCTCTAACATGCAGTGCTGGGTGTGTGTCACCTGTCCAGGTGGGTAGTAGACCAGAGGTTTCAAACTGTGTGATTACTTCTAACCTTTCTCCTACCTGCTGCTCTGAGAAATGTTGAGTATGCCCAGATTTTCATCTGGAAACCTTGACCATTATCTCTGAAATTCTTATAGCCTGAGGATGTTTTCTGATAATTTTAGACCAATTACACTTTTGTGGAGGAAATTGGAGGGGGCACAACATTTGAGAGTAAGCCCACTCTCAAGTGGAGATTAATGAAGTTTCTAAACATAAGAGTTTCAGAACGATAAAACTACCGTGGTTTTAGTTGAGGTTTTCCTCAGATCTGGCCAGCCTTGGAATTGAACACTGATACTTTGTTTTCCCCTTTAACTTTCAAGGAAATTAATACATGTACAAGTACTGTGGGGGATTGCCAACCTGTGGCAAACTGGTTATACCCAGCTAAAATGAGCTAGCATGGTGCTGGGTGTGGGAGGCCCACCTGAGGGGTTTGCCAGCAGCATAGGAGGCTGTTAGGGAAGCTATCTGGAAAGCTGTTGGGAGCTGTTGGAAGGTTCTTTTGGGCTACTCATCTGGAGAACCTTTTCATGCTTACTTGATGAACTTAGCTGTTCTCACTAAAGGAGGAGCTTGGAATCTCACTGTTACTGATTATGACTACAGTACACTTTGAAAGACCTCTGGTCCTCACTTTAAAGTGTTGTTTCCTGGCTCCAGAGGGGAAGATGGTGCACTGTTCAGCCTCTTGGAGAAGCTTGTCACATTGGCTGTCCTGATGGGAACTCACATTTCCTTATCCTTGGAGGGGCTTGGGACCTCACCATTGCTGAGGATGGCTGTGGTCCTTTTGCGGGGAGCTCTAGTTCTTACTTTGAGCATTGCTTCCTAGCCCTAGCTCTGATCCCTCTGCCTCCTAGCACAGATCCTTTATCCTGCTGGCACAGACTTTCTAGCTTCCACCACTGACCTTTGGGCCTCCCCAGTGCAGATCTGTGAAGTGGATTTGCATGAGACATTGTCCTGGTCTCCAGGCCTCCTCCAGTTGGACTTGTAGGGACATTGCTTTGAACACGAGGTTTTGAGCTAGACACATGCAGGATATTAGAATCCAGTCCCTCATCTGGATTATTTGATCTTAGCGTAGGAACAGATTTCCTGCACTCTTTGTGTATGATTCTTGGGCAGTTCATTATAGAACAATCTTATAAAATGTGTCCTGTATTGTATTGTTTTCCCTGTAAAATTCCCTACACTATGACAAATTCTATAACTGAAAGGAAGAAAGAGATCAAGGTGTAGGGAGGAAATAAGCATGGTCACTGAATGGGTTAAGATAATTTGCTATAACTAAGCATAATGTGGTTTTGAATTTCTTGGAGTCTAGGGCAATGGAGAGACAATGAAAAACCATTCACAATAAAGAAAAGAAATTTGCATTGTTTCTTAGAAGACAGGGCCAATGTGAGCAGTGCAATCTCAGTGTCCTTCTTAACATTTCTGTGGGAAAGACAGATTTAGAAGTGACTTAGTTTACCCTTGAGACACCTGCTAATCAGGTTGCTCCTTCAAACAGTTAAGTAGCAGTAAATATCTGTGAGAGTTAAATCCAACCCAAAGACAGCAGAGCTTTGAAGATCTCAAGGACAGAACAGATCCTGAATCTGTATTTTGAGTGCTCATAGAAATGAAATGGATTTATTGTTTAAAATATCAATGATTAAGTTTTTTCCCTCCAACTTCTGGTTTAGGTGGTATGAGATGAGACCCTGGAATCTATGTTTAGTAAGTATATGATAATGCTTTCTAATGCAGCTAGTCTTGGAAGCACTGAAAAGGCGTCTTGAGTTCTCTTGCAAATTTTTTCTATGTTAATTGTTTCTTGCTAAGAACTATACTAGTTCAGTATTATGATGTTTGCCCACAGTCAAAAGGGCAAAACCTTCTATGGTGCTAATTAGGGCCAGATCTATATAGAATCACAAGAATGGTAATGTTTTTATTCTACTATGAAAATTGTAGAACCAGACCCTAGTGTCCCAGAAGATGAAAAACTTCCATGAGTTTTTTTTCTGGTCAAGGCCAGACACTCCTCACAAATCAATATGAGTTTCCCTTTGGACCTGGCTCACTGATGAATCCTAACCTTAACTTAGAACCAGTCAGAGATAATTTTGAGATTGAAATCTTTGGAGAAAGTGCTACCTCTGGCACAAAACAGCTCTCCCAAAAGCCATAATGGTGACCCTGTGCTGGTCTTCAGGTGTCTTCCAGGGTAAATGAACTGTTAGATGTTCCCCAGACAGTTGAACACACTGACCTGTTACACAGTGCGGTTCAGCATCTGTCGGGCGGATGTGAGGGAGCCCCTGACAGAGGTTGGTGGTCCGTTGTTTCATCAAGGTTAATCATGAGTCATTCTTTCCAATAGCTGGGCTTCCTGGGACTCCTTGCCATTAAGACATCATTCCTGTTTAATGAACATCAAGTCATTTCATCACATTTACTAGTCCTAAAGTACTGGGTTTTAATTTTTTAGTAAATAAGTCACTTATCCCAGACTTGGCTGGTTAATTGGTAGCACTCCAAAGCATACTTTGCTGTAAGTATTCATTAAGCACACCTATCATGTTTTTCTAACTGAATGATGAAATGGACAATCTTCTTTTTATCCAAGTCAATTTCTCTAAAGTGGTGGATTGATTTGACATGTCAGATCATCCTAGCTGCTTCACGCACACACACACACACACACACACACACACACACATGAATTAGGTTTTCTAAGAAAATGCTTGATTTTTCTTTTTCATGAATTTGTATCACATAAACTAATGTCACTTCCCTTTCACATGAGCTGTTTTCTGGCAGGTTGCTTTTGTCCTGCTTTAATTTCCTGGTGGTAAGATTAGTTTATCCTCTAAGCATTAACATCATTTTTCTACTACTCTGACAATGGAATTATTTTGCCTTTAACAAAGTGTCCTTACAACCTTTCAACATCTCTACCTGCCTTATACCAGAAGATTTTTAAAGTTTACAACAAAAGGAACCTCTTATCTTTAAAACAATAGTTTAAGTCTCTTAAACAGCATTTCCCCTAAAATGTCTTTTAAAAACTTGAGTGCATTTAATTGATAGTTTTGGTATAATTTTAGTTTTGTTTATAACTGAAAAAAATCTATTTTTGTGGCTGTGGAAGAAAGTTCATTAAGTCAGTGGAATTGTTGTCACAGTAGATAACACTTCAGATGTTACAGTAGGAATATAGAAAAAAAAAATTAAGCTCCATATACTTTCAAAAGTTTTCAAAAAACATTTTTATAAACAGTTTTTGATGGTCGAATCTACCACATTATTTTGTGAGCATAGACAAGATTGATTCCTGTTCCTCTATTAATTATAATTTGTGAAGAGATTACCCAGCTAGGTACCCAAATAAGAAATAAAATATAGACTGACAAGTGTATGTCTGATTTTTACTTTAAGGAGTGACACATCTAATTGTGGGATTGATTATAGTTATTAAATAAAGGGGATATATGTTTAGCAAGGAATCTTGTAAAATAGTTTTGGCAGAGTTTTGAAAGGAAGAGGAGGGACACATTTAGATTTGAAAAGTAAAATTGTTGTTCTTGTTCAAAATTGCCAGTTGGTTAAGGGATACTAAATATTCTCTGTTAGGATCAAGAAGCATTAGTTTATGGGTTAACCAGAATGATTTCTAATGCAGAAATTAAAAAAAAAATGGAAGATCCTATAATTAATCTTGTGAAAAATACTATAAAATAGATCCCTGAGAAATAAGCTAGCTTGTCTAGGGTAATACAGTTGGCTGAGGTAGAGAGGAAGTCAAAGTCCCAACTTCCGCTAGAGAGTTTATTGTGTCATAGGACAATATCACCTCACAGGTGTTTGATCTCTGATATCCTAAACAGTTCAGCTGAGCAGAAATGTAGAAGCATATTGCATGCAGCTCTTTAGGTTCTATAAGTTTGTTTATCCATTATTTTCTGTTAGAAACCATTTTTCCCCCATGCACATAAATGTTAGCAATCATCTAAGATAAAATTTCTTCCTAAATTTCATGTGGCCTTGATTCTGTATTGCAGAGGAGCTGTTGTTTTTTTCTGTATACTTTAAATTGAATGAATAGTTTTCAGGTGTTTTCATTTTGCTATATTTTCTTAAATTGTGATGGAACTGGATTTTTTAAAATTTGCATAACTATCTCTTCATGGCTTTCATTGTCACCACTGGTTTGGGAAAATGACACATCTATTCCTAAGAGGAAAGAAATCCATGCAATTCTAGTAAACTCTTTTTCTCTCCTTTCTACACGCATGCATTACGTTTACACTTGTTTCATGGTAGACATCATCTAGATCCTGGGACTGCAAAGCTACATGTGGTCAGTCACTCCCTGCCAGGACCACATCACTGTCCAGGATAAAACACAGAAGTGTAAGGAGACAACGGCAACAGACCAAGTAAATCATTTGATTTCAGGGTGGTGCTCAGGAATTCTCAGCATGATGGTCTCAAACCACATTAGACTATTTCTGTCTTTGTTGTCAGGACCTGTGAGTTAGGTATATACTTAATTTGCTATTGATCTTGAAATTTCAGCAAAGGTACTATAATTATGTTTTAATTACTTTGTTTGGCTAGATTACTTATTTTCATAGGATTTGAGGTCCGGTAATATGGGATTATTTAGTAATGTTCTAAGTGTATGTTTCAAGCTACTCCATTATCAAAATGGAGAAACAAAAAGCACATTTGTATTATCAGACAGGATGAACCTTAGAGTGGTACATTTTAAAGGACCAATATTTTATATTAATATAAAAACCTATGGAGTTATGACCTATGGATTGTCCAATATTATAGAAAGTATGTGTTCTTTACTGTTATTGCAAAATATTCTTTCCAGAAAGATTTAGTAAAGTAGAATGGATATAATCTTTAAATATATTCCTTATATTCATTTTCCACTGATACATAACAGTAGTCATTTTTAAAAATGAAAATCAAAAGTGTCTTAAATGAAAAAATAGGTACTGTATTTTAAAATATGTGTGCACCTACTTGAATATGCTACTTAGTTTAAAAATTTTGGAACCATTTACTGGTAATTATAAAAATGCTATCTTTTATTTTCATTTTGATTTAACAATATTCTTTGTTCACATTTTAAAAAATTCTGCCTAATGTAGAGAAATTTATACTGTGTTGCATTTCATAGATCTTGAAATTATGATTTAATATAGAAGCTATAGAGTATTGAATACTAGAACTACAAGCTGCAAGTTTGTTTGATGGCCTATAGAATAGTCACTACTGACTTTTTCTATGAAACTCTGGTTGAACTGTTTGAATTTATGAAGAAAGCTAAAGAGAATTATTATATTTTCCATTTATCCTTAACAATTGCAATATTAAATTATGTACTTTAAGAATTTTTATAATTTTCACTAGCTTTAAGAGAGAAAAATAGAAAATTGTTAATCAATAATGTTTCAAGATAATAGAGGAACAGACATTATTTATCTTTCTGTATAGGACAGCACTTTAACCTTTAAAAGTCCTCCAAATATCCTGTCACTTCACGGGGTATCCAAGGCTGTAGAAAAATCGGCTGACATTTCTACTTTAAAGGAAACAAGTTTCTACTCTCTGAAAGCATTCCCAGCTCTTCTAATCACTGCAAATGTGCTCATGCCTACTCTTCATAGTAAAATGGTGAGAAAAGCAGATTTGAGGAAAAATAAAAACACACGAACACATACTTCCGAGTTTAAGATCTCTATATACTATTTTAGAAGAGCAAAACATGCTTCCCTATAAAAGTAATCCATATTTGTGACTGTTACCCCTAATATGCCAACTTCCTGGGGTTCAGAAACCTCCATGAGATTAATGCAGTAGGCTCCTGTGTGTGTCATGGCTGACAGTCCTGGGTGCTCCGTGTGGCCCCTTGCTTGTTCTCTGGCTCTGCTCCCCAGCTCTGCCTCCTGACCCCCGTGACCTCATCAGCTTTGGACCACCCCACCTTCGGTCATATGGTTTATGCCTTGGGACCACTAACCATGTACTGCATCTCCAAACATCTAAATTCAACCTGTCTTCCATGAAGTAGTGTCTCTTGTGTATTGTGTCCAAGCAGCTGAAAAGTGGATCACAGAGTATCCTTAAGAAAAATATCAGTGAACATCCATAATGTAGAGTGAAATTTTTACTTCCCATTGTATAAACTTTTTGATAACTTTTGTTAACTTTTGATAACTTTTGTCTATATATGTATGTTGGTGTGTATCTTCCTAGGCATGTGCATTTGTGTGCATGTGTGCACACATTTCATCCATGAACTGATTATGTAATTCATCATGAACACTTTCCCATTTTATTTTAATAATCTTTTGCTGCCTAACAAACCACCTCAAAAATGTTCTTATTTCACACAATGGGTTCTTTAGTCTTGGGTTGGACTTTCCAGAGCCAGGATAGCGCTGCTTTACTTTGGCTTCAGTGGAGATGGCTGCAGGTCGGGAGGCTGGAGTCATGCAAAGATATGCTTACTGGTGTATCTGACCACTGATTCTGGTTATCGGCTTGGACTTTAGCTCAGGCTGTCAGTTGGAATGTCTCCACTTGAGCTCTCCACATGGCTGAGACTTCTGGAAGACAATTCTGCATGAATATTTCATTTCTCTGTTTGGCCAGATTCTCTGAATAAAGGCATCTGCAGTCAGGATATGGATGTTTTCATAAAGAGGCATTATGGGAGGATAGTAAATTAAAGCTCAGAGACAGACATATTTTTTATGTAAATAGTCCAGAGTAGAGAAAATCCAGTCTATCTCCTCATCAGATGTGCTTACGTTTCAATAATGGTAATGTTTCCTCCTTTCCTGAACAAATATAAAGATTGGCACACTGCCAACAGTGCCACATAAGGTCAGAGACTCCTGATTTAGGGGTTCCTCTCCTATAATGTACCCAACTGCATGTGCAGCTGTCCTCTGGTCTTTGTGGTACTACCTTGCAAGTACTGGAGCTTGGAAAACCCAAGCAATGTGTTCCTCTGGCTGTTGTTTTTTCTGTAATAGACTGTATTTGTCTCTGAACCACAGGCCTCTTATTTTCTGGGGATGAGTGTCTAGAAATATTCACAATATTGTATAGATGTGACTGTGTACATGTGCCCGTCTATTCATTCCTACATCCACCTACCTATCTGCACACGCTGTGATAGTCTGAATTGTTCACTTAGAAGAAGTAAAGTAAAATTTAAGATCAGTCATATTGTCTCAGAGAGAGCAAGCGCAGTCCTAGAGGGTAACTGAGAGGAAAAAGCGAAGTGAGTCAAGGGTGGCAGGAGGGCCGACTGAGGATGATTTAGACCCGAGCGCCGCTCACTATTAAACATGATTGATGGCTCAGCCTTGCAGAGTGATATTCTAAAAGGAGACATAAACATTGTCTCAGGGCAAGGAAGGAAAGAAGGGAGAGTAATTTATCTGCTGGCTCCTGGCTCCCATTGGTCCATGCTGGCCCAGGGGCATTAATTCCTCTATGCATCCTGCGCCTCCGTAGATGCTGCTGCTTCTAGAGTTAGTAAATATGAAAGCCACAAAAGACTTATCTTATGTGGTTTTCTATTATCATGAATTTTGATGTTGACATTCTCTGTCGGCATAAATACTTGTGCAGTTTCTATCTAAAATAAGGTGAACTTTCTTAAGAATTTTGAATATATATACATTATAAATTTTCTTGTTTGGTGCCCAATGTTACTAATTTACCTCCAGAAAGTTTATATGTATTGCACCATGCAACCAGAAAAGAGCCCCAATCTCATTTGCTAGTTGCTAGTTAAGGCCAATCTAATAGATGCAACAAAACAATTTTTTTTCCCTAAGGTGTTTTACTGATTTTTTTTTTAATTTTAACAGTGAATGAATTTTCACATGCTTAGTAATAATTTTCGTTTTCCTTAATAAATTACTTTTCATGTCTTGTTCGGTATTTTATTAAGGAATATTTGTTTTCATTTCTCCTGCTGATGTTTTAACTTGCTATATGGATTATGAATAAAAAGACAATGGCTTGACATTCTAGATGCCTGCCTGGTAGGTGTAGTTATCTGGGTTCGATTCCTGGTTCCACATGTGGGCCAGCCCTGGAACCTGGCACACTGTGACAGCCATGGAGGCTGGGCATGGTGGTACACACCTGTGGTCCCAGCACTGGGGAGGCTGAGACAGAGTGTCATGGTGAGGCTGCATCGTGAAACCCTGTGTGAAAGAGAGGGAGAGAGAGGGAGAGAGAGAGAGAGAGAGAGAGAGAGAGAGAGAGAGAGAGAGAGAGACAGAGAGAGAGAGAGACAGAGAGAGAGAGAGAAAGAGAGAGAGAGACAGACACAGGGAGGCAGGGAGGGAAGGAGGGAGAGAGACAGAGACAGAGATAGAGAGACAGACAGAGAGACAAGGAGGCAGGGAGGGAGGGGGAATGAGAGAGAGAGAACATTCACAAATATATTTTTAACTTGTCACTTATTTATTAATTTTATCATCTCTTTTTTTAAACAGGGCTTAACTATCTATGAGTCTTTTCTTTATATATTCACTTTTGAATGTAAAGTCTTACTTTTTATCTTTTATCATATTTTCTAATCTGCTATGACTGCCATAAACCTTTCATTTCTAAATCGATTTTCTGATTAGGCTATTGGTTCTCACAATCTTCCCACTGCCTTGGAAACTCTAAGTAGAAAATTATGTCATCATTACGTATCTGTCATTATCTTCTACATATTTTCAAATATGTATTTAAATTTTTTTCAATAAATTAAAATTTAGGTATTACATTGTAAAGATTTTAAGAGCATTAGAAAAGTAAAATATATTATTTCCTACCTTTATAGAATAATCTAGTCCCATTTGTATTTTTAAAATTTATAAATAATACTGTAAGATTTTCTTAATGAATGAATCCTTTCTATGTGATAATTGTTAGGAACAGTTTTTAAAAGTGAATTGATGGGTTAAAAGTGCTGAAATCATTAAGATTCATTATTCAACTTAAGATACTTTATCACGACTGTTTGTTATTACATAATTCCAGTGTTAGTGTATGGGTTCATCCATCTCTCTTTTACTAATTAACACTGAGTTCATTCACTTACTTTAACTTTTATTAATTTGATAAATGATATCATTATTTTAATTTATAGTTTGGTTTGATTATGAAGACATTAGAGCTTGTTCTCATTAAGTGATATGTTTTATCTATAAATTTTTTTCTGTCATAACTTTGTGTTTTTTCACTGAAACTGCTTTTCAAATTGGTTTATATAAAAAAGAACCTTAATAGATTATAAGTGAAAATCAGAGCATGAATTTTCTTAGTTGTAGTTTGAGTTTTAAGGTCATACACACAAATACTTTTAAAAGTATAATCAAATCTCTTAATGATTTCACTTTTGTGATTTATTTCCATCATATTTTTATCAAGAGGTCAGATAAACACACTGAGATTTTCTACAATAATAATCTTTCTTTTTAGATTTACAGTAAAATTAAGCAGAAATCACAGTTTCCACGTACAGTTTCTTCATACACCGAGAGCCTCCCCCACTGTCGCCATTCTGTACTACAGTGAAACATTTTCTCTCTCTGATGAGTACACACTGGCATATTGTTAGTACCCAAAGCAAACGGGCTACATTGGAGTTCCCAGTTTTATGAGTATCTATTTGCAATAGGTGATGCTTATATTCACCTTAGCAAGCAGGGACATACATGTACCACATCCCTTTTTAAATTATTATTCCCCTTTCTATACACCTTACTCCAAATGGCTGCAAACCCCCTGTCCCCTTCTTCTTCCTCTTCTTCTTCTTCTCCTCCTCCTCCTCCTTCTTCTTCCTCTTCTTCTCCTTCTCCTTCTCCTTCTTCCTTGGCATCGTCATCATCATCATCATCATCATCATCATCATCATCATCATCATCAGTTTATGTTTATAACATATAAGTGGTTACACTCATTGTGGGCGTTTGGTACGTGTATACCTGGCGCCTCTTAATGATTTAAATTTTGTTTGCTGTCCCTCCTTCTACACTTTTGGTCTCTTTGACCTTTTCCCATCTGCAAAAGGTCTGCCTTCATTTTCTCCTATCAAACCTTTATTTTCTTTACTCCGAGGGAAACCATAATCCCATTTGTTGGTTCTTACAGACATTTCTTTTGCCATTAGAACTCTATTCAGAAAGTTCTTGTCTACACCTATGACTTCAAGTTTTACCTACATCCTATTTTGTCTTCCAGTAGGTCCATTGTTTCTCTTTTAATTTTTAGATATTTAATCCATTTTAACTTTAGTACACATTGAGGGAAATGGCTCCAGCTTCTGTCTTCTGCATATAGACTGTCCATTTTCCCAGAAATCTTTTGTTGAATAGGCTGTCTCAGTTCCAACACATGTTTTTGTCCCTTTTGTTACAGATAAAATAGCTGAATGCATATGGGGTTGTCTCTGCATCTTCTGTTCTGATTCTTTGATACATATGTCTGGTTTTTCTTTGCTGCCACTATCTTGCTGTGTTTACCATTGTCGCCTTACAGCATAACATGAGGTCAGACACTGTGGTGCCTATTGTTTTGCTCTGGTTGCCCAGGATTGCTGTTCTGGGTCTGTTCTGGTTCCATGTACATTGTATGATTGTTTTCTTTACTTCTGCAAGGAATGCTATTGATGTTTTCATTGGTATTGCATTAAAACAGTATCTCAATTTTGGGAGTATGGCCATTGTGACAATATTGTCTATGTATTGCATGTCTTTCCATGGCTTGTGTTATGGTTTATGTCTAGTTGTCCCTCCAAAGCCTCACGTGATCATGGGGCGGGGACTTTTAGAGCTTGAGACTTGATTCATGATCCCTGGGATTATGTGTTTTAGTACTGATAGGATGATGATTATAGGTGTACATACTTTTGGGAATAT
>PVJA010013901.1:0-48393 GCA_004027025.1 Myocastor coypus | reverse complement strand
CTCTATCTTCATTTTCGTTCATTCGGCTCTGCCAACTTGTGATCGAGGTTTTATTTTCTTGTATATCTCTTTGAAACTGTTTCATGCGATCTATGTCTTTCCTATATTGCTCCATCAGGGAGTCCATCATTTTTCTATTCTCCTCTAATTTTTTATCGATGTCTTCTTTAATAGTATTGAAGTCTGTCATTATGGTTATTCTTTCTCTCTCTAATACAGAGATTATTTCTGTTCTGTTCTCCTTTTCTGTAGTTGTTCCCCTACTTGAGATGCTATTGATTTAGGCATATCTTTGTCAACTTTAGCTATTATTTCTGCTCTGATGTCCTCTATACGTTTCTCCAGCCGTTTTTCCACTTCATGTATTTCTTTTTTTACTTCAGATGTTATCTCTGATCTCAGTTGCTCTATAAGTTTCTGCACTTGTGTGTCTGCCTCAGATGCTATTAATTCAGAGGTTTCATCTGTATAATTCTCGTTTTCTTCCATGGTAGTATCTTCTGTATTTGGTTTGGTTGGGCAAGGGTCCTGAGATTGCCTCCTACTCCTTGTTGTTATCATTTTGTATGGAAGCGACCTCTGCACTTTGGTGGCGTTATGCTGTGTCTATGGGCGTTTGGTCTGAAGACTCCAAGCTTGTTCCCCTACAGAGGTTCCTGACTCTGTGTTGGAGCTCTGGCTGCTAGCTTTTGTGAATCCCGGCAGATATGGTCTGTAGGTGGAGGTGGAGCTTTGGGATTGAGTAGTCCTGGTAGGCTCGTGGACCAGATCGGTTGCCAAACGAGATATTTGATGGGTTCGGTGCTGGAGCTTGGGCTGGAGGGGAAAAAAAAAAAAGGGTCGGGGGGAGGGGAAGGTGGGCCAGGGATCATGACCCAGCTGGTGCGCGGGCTTGACTCCCAGCGGTGTGGTTTCGTGTTTTTTCTTCTTGCTGTAACAACCTAACTCTGATCCTTGTCCTGGCTTGCAGAGTGCCTGAACTGTGAGACTGGGGCCTGGGGAAGATTTGTTCTTGTCTCAGGTGCTGTGTTAGCCAGCAGGGACTATGACAAAACACTGGAGGCAAGTCGACCTAATGGAGGAAAGGTTTATTTTGGCTTCTAGTTCCGAAGGTGTCTGCCCGTGGTTGTTTGGCTTGTTGCTTTGGTGTGAGGCAAGACTAAAGCAAACACGGAGAAGGGCATGTTGTGAAGCCAAGCTGCTCACCGACCAGCCGCTGTCTCTCCCTTTGCTCCTTGCTGTTTTCCACCACTGTGAACTGCTGCCCCTGCCATGCGCCACTCTGCCTTAGAGCCAGCCAATATGGACTGAAACCTCTACTAACTGTGAGCTAAATAGATCTTTGCTTCCTCAGTTTGGGTATCAGGTCTTTTATCCCAGCAATAAGAGAAAAGTAACCTAGATACAGTAGGAATGCATCTTGGGTGAGTCCTTCAGGCTCTGATGACTTCCAGTCATCTGCTGTGTGGGGGCACCAAGTCTTCCACAGAAACTTTTGGGGGATGTCTAAGACCCCCCTCACAGGTGCTAACCCCTCGGAGCCCACAAGGAAGATCACTTTGGAGGGCTGAACATATTTGTCTCTCACCCAGGCTCCATCCCAACTGGCAGCGCAGGAGGTAGGAGATGAAGGAATTTCCTTCCCTTGTGCCATCAGGAAGAATGTGGTAGAGAGAAGGCAGCCCCCAAGAGAGCGCAGGCAAGAGGCTTCTCCCTACCCCCTGCTCCTTCCTGCCCAGGGGTCTTCCACAGATAGTGAAGTGAAGCCACCTTCCCCTTCGGCCCGCAAGGGTCCTGCCCTGCCCCAAGCCTCCTGACCTGACTTAGAGCTGGGTTTGCGTGGGAAACAGGGTAAGCTTTAAAAACAGGAGAACAGCAGAGACTATTTTATCTGCTGGAGAAATTGTGCCTCTCTCCCCGCTCACCGTGAGAGCTTCACAAGCCTTACTGCTCACTTGGGGCTGTGGAAAACCTGATGGGCTGGCCCCTGACCCTAGTCCTTCTCACACCACAGAGACAAAGGGGGGTGCCTAGACTTCTAATTCACTGGACTGTAACAAGGTAGCCAGCTCCCCAACAGACTAGTGTTGACGAAGGTCACCGTGACAGTCAGCTCTTTACCACGGTGACATAGTATCAGAGAAAAATCAGCTTCTAAGGAAGAAAGAGTTCCTTTGGCTCCTAGTTTCCTGAGGTTTCCATCCATGATCTTTCAGGCCAGTGTCCCCATATCTCCTTCAAGAGCCGTTCCCTAGTGACACGATGTCCTCTCACTGTGCCCATTTTGTGTAGCTTCACAGCTTGGCAGTCAGGTCTCCCCCACATGGGTTCTTAGGGACAACAGCCAAGTGGGAAGCCTGGTTGGAATGAGGCCCTCTTCCTCCACCCTGTTGGGCTGGTGTCTGGGGAGGCCTGGCATACAGTCTGCTACTGCTTCCCCTCAGTAACATGGCCCTGCCCTCTGCCTTGCACACCTGTGATGTCAGCACAGGCCATGTGTTGAGGTGAAGCAAGCTGCTCCTACCCTTCCCTGGCAGAGCAGGCCTGATGAGGACACGGGACTCCCCTCCTGGCCATGGGGACACCCAGGCCCCTGTCCTCAGGCCTCAGTGGAAGCTGAGCATTGAACCTGGACTTTCCCCTCCTGGCAGTAACAGATGGTACCCTCTGCCTTCTCCTGCTAGAGCAACGTTGGAGGAAGCCAGATGAAACAGAAAGCTTAAAGAGGACCCGCGGCCTCAGAACTGTGGTCCAGGTCTCATCAAAAAAATCATTCATCATACAAACAACCCAGAAGATCTCCAGTAATGAAAAGCATGGTCAGTGATGCCAACACAGATGACTAGGGGCTAGAATTGCCTGGCGGGATTTCAAGGTAGCTTTTATAAAAGTGCTTCAGCAAACAGTTTCAATCACATGAAACAAATTTTTAAAAAAATCAGCAAGGAAACAAAAGATAAAAAGTAGAAACAAATAAATAGTTTAAAGTTGAAAATTAAAAAAGACTGAAATAAAAAAAATAGGATGTGCTCGGTAGCAGAATGGAGAGGACAGCACTTGAACACAGAACAACAGCCTGGCGACTTTGGACATAAAGGATGAAATGGACTCAACCTGTGGGACCTGTGTTTTCAGGGTCTTGGGGAGAGGAGAGATAGGGCGAGCCAGAAAAGATTAAGCCAAAATCATGGCTGAAAACGTCCCAAATATGCAAAAGGGCCAACATTCAGATTTAAGAAAATTAGTAGCAAATTCTAAGCAGGATAAATCCAAGTGGATCCTTCATGAATATAGAAAATATCCTTCATGAATGAAAGAATAATCACGTGAGAATGGCTGTCATAAGAAATCAACCAACAGCTGGCGAGACAGCTCAGGAGCCCTGGCACTGGGCTTCCATCCCTGGCACCACATGCCTCGCCAGCCCCGCCTCCTGGGCACTCTGAGCCGGCCACCGAGACTGGGCATGGTGGTGCATGCCTGTAATCCTAATGCGAGGGAGGCTGATAACAAGAGGATCACTATGAGCCTGAGCTGCGTAGTGAGATCCTGTGCCAAATCACTAGGAAACAAAGCATGAGTGTGCTTAAGAACTCAACCAATAACAAGTACTAGGGAGCTGTGGGGAGAAAGGAAGCCTTTTTCATTGTTGGTGGGAGTGTGAACTGATACAGCCACTTTGGAGGTCAGTGTGAAGGTGCACCAGAAAATTAAAAATAGAAATTCTAGTTGACCCAGCTATTCCCCTTTTGGTTTCTTCACAAAAGTATTAACAACATCATGGCACAGTGATATATGTGCCCATATTTATGGCTGCTCAACTCATAACTGTGAAATATTGGACATCGTCTACATGCCCACCAACAGAGGCATGCATAAAGAAGAGGTGGTATTTATATGTGACAGAGCACTAGTGTGTTCTCATGAACTTGGAGCCTCTGCGGAACGATGGATGCACCCGAAGACCAGAGTGTCAGTGAAGTAACACAGATGCTCACCTTGACCCTGGTATGGTTTCCCTGATATGAAATAATTGATAGAAAAAAAGGAAAACAAAATTGTTGTCTTCTAAGTTTGTTTCTGCTCTTGGCTTGCTATTGACTTCACTCCAACGTGAATGAGAGCTCACCGCACAGGATTTCCATTTCTTTGGATATGTTACGGTCCTTATTGCTATGAGTGTTATCTATTTTGAGTAAAAAAATCAATCCTCCAAAAACATGAGGTTAGGGGCTGGGGAGATAGCTCTGAGGCACAAGTGCCTGCTGGGCAAGTGCAAGGTCGTGAGTTCGAACCCTGGTCCCACCAAAAAAAAAAAAAAAAACAAAAACATGAGGTTAAAGAAAACTTTTTTCTTTTACATATAGACTATATCTGTGTATCTTGATGAATGCTGTTATTACTTGCCAGTTATTAATTCATTTGGTTGGATTATGGTAGCACTTATATTACCTAATATCAATTGTTTTTCTGTCCTTTTCAGTGTTTTATTTTATTTTTTATTTTTTGTGTTTTTGAGACAGGGTCTAACTGTGCAGTTCAGGCTGGCCTTGAGCTCACTTTTGTAGCCCAGGCTGGTCTTGAACTCACAGCGATCCTCCTGCCTCAGCCTCCCGAGTGCTGGGATTACAGGTGTGTACCACCATACCTGGCTTCTTTTCAGTGTTTTAAGCAATTGGTTTTTTTTTTTTTTTTTTGACTATCAGAACTTTCAGAAAAATATAGTGGTATTTATACTACTATGCATCTCCATCGTATTTGTGAATTTTTGAAGTTAAATCTTTTAGTATTTTCTTTGCTGAAAATTTGTTAAAAGTGGTACATATAGTTTGCAAAGCTCTTTATTTTAAGAATTATCAATAAATACTGAATTTAAAATTATACATACATATATATGTTGAACGTGAAAATATGCAAACAATATTCAAAAGAACTCAAAGTTATATTGATAGCAGAAAATGTTTATTTGAAAGTTAAGGAAGGGGTCCCCAATGTGCCGTGCTCCCCCCTTAACCCCCCCCCACAGGGTTTCCTGAGGCCATGATTAAGACTGGGTGTGGCGGTGCACACCTGTTATCCCAGCTCTTGGGAGGCTGAACACCGGCAAATCACTATGAGTCTGATTTAGGTAGTGAGACCCTGTACTAAAATACAATAAATAAACAAACAAATAAAAATAAAGTTAAAGAAGGACCAGTGAGATAGCTCAGGGGACTAAGCGCCTGCTTGGGACACAAAGTAGTGCTGAAGGAAATTTGCAGTACTAAAAGCACACATTAGAAAAGAAGCAAAGTCTCAATGAATCTAAGCTCCCCACCCATGAACCTTGAAAGAGAAGATTTAAATGAATCCAGAACAAGCAGAAGTAAGGAAGTCAAGATAAAGCCAGAAATTGATGTCATTGGAAATGAAAAGGCAATGCAGAAAATCAATGAAAGGAAGATCTGATTCTTGGAAAAGATCAATAGGATTGACGAGTCTCTAGCAAAGCTGACAAAGAAAGAAAAGGAGAAGGCACAAATTACCAGTATCAGGGAGGAAACGAAGGTTATCTCTATAGACCGTGCAGACATCGAATGGGAAATAAAGCAATCCTGGAAGGAGCTGTACACACACCAACCTCACAATTCTTTCGAAAATACACTAGTTCTTTCAAAAAACTTCTGTAACTCATCCAATATTAAGTAGATACTTTGAACAATTCTCTATCTATTAAGAAATGGAATTAATAATTTAAAACTCCCCTATAAAGGAAAGCTCCAGCCTAATGATTTCACTGGAGAAGTTTGCCAACTATTCTAAGATGTAATAGCAATGCTACACATTCTCTTCCAGAAGACAGAAAAGAAAGAAACATGTCCTAATTCATCTTATGACGTTAGGGTTACTCTCACACCAAAATCAGGCAAGACTACAAAAAAGAAAACATCCTTCATGAAAATTCCTAATGAAATATTAGCAGAGAATTCAATAAAATATAAGAAGAATTATATAGTGTACATCATGAGGAAACTATAAAATGCCAAATGATTGAATCACGGAAAGAAATAAATGGAGAGATACACTGAACATAGTAAAATGTCAATTCTCCCCAAAGTTGTGGCCACGGTGGCACATGTTTGCAATCCTAGCACTCAGGGTGCTGCGACATGTGAGTTTGAGGCCAGCCTGTACTGCATAGGGACACCCTGTCTCAAATAGACAGGCAAGCAAACAAACTCTCCAAACTGATACACAGGTTTAGTACCATGTCTTCCGGAATCCAAATAAGATTTTTTGTTGATCTAGACAACATCATTATAAAATTCTAATGGAACAATAAAGGATCCCAAACAGCTAAAACAACTGGGGGGAATTGAGTAGGAAGAGATAGTTCACCTTATTTCAAGATTGATCTAGTTGTAGTCATGAAGATTATGGGATAGAAGAATGCACCAAATACATAGGCCAGTGGTACATAACAGAGAACCCAGAAACAGATCCATAAAAGGTGTCTAACTGGTTATTTTATTTTTTATTGAGATGGAGCTCATAAAATTGACCATTTAAAAATGAAAAAGCCAGTGGCAGTTAACACAGTCACAATGCTGTGAAAGTACGATTACTTGGTTTCAAAATATTTTGATCACCCCAAAATATAAGGTCATACCTGTTAAATAACCACTCTTTATTCCTCCAATCGCCACTCAGCATTCTGTTGCTGTGAATTTATCTAGTTGAGAAGTGTATGTTAACAGAATCATACACCCTGTGCCTTTTCATACCTGTCTTCTTTCAATTAACATGTTTCAGAGGTTCATTCCCATTGTGGGGAGTGTAAGTACTTACGAATTAAGTACATATGCACTAGAACTTTTTTTATGGCTCAACGATATTCCATGGTATGGATGCCCTACACTCTGTTTACCTATGCAGCCATCAGGGAGAGTTTGAGTTATTTCCACCTTTGGCTGTTATCAAGAGTACTGCTGTACCCATTCTCACACAAACATTTGCTGATTTTCTAGTTTCTTTTGGGCATATACCTAGGCATGTGTTGCTGGGTCATATTATCATTTGATGTTTAGCTGGTTTTCATAGTAAATGAATGTTCCCATAAACAGCATAGGAAGTTTCCAGTTACTTATGTCTTTGCCAATACTTACTTTTCTTCTCCTAATTATTATGCCCATCCTGGTTGGTGTGATGTGTTATTTTGTTGTGGTTTTGATTTGCATTTCCATAAGGCAAATATTTGGGCATTTGTATATATATTCTCTGGAGAAATGTCTATTTCTGTCTTCTCTTTTAAAAAAATGTATTTGGAACAGGGTCTTGCTACACAGCTTGGACTCTTTTCAGCTCTCCAGTGCTGGGATTATGGACATGTGCCCAGCCCTGGTCCCTGCACTTGCCTAGCCAGGCGCTTAGTCCCCTGAGCTATCTGCCCAGCCCTTCTATTTGTATCTTTTCCCCCAGTTTTAATTCAATTGTTTGCTTTTGTTGTTGTGGAGCTCTAATTTTTTTTACCTATTTTAGATATAAATATGTTTTTCTTATTCTGCAGATTGTGTTTTTATTTTCTTAATAATAGCTTTTGATGCACCAAAAGTTTTTGATTTTGATAAAATTATTTTTTATTTTGTCAGTCATGCTTTTGGTGTCACATGTATGGCCACAAAGGCTAACTCCTATGCACTCTTCTAAGAGTTAATGATTTTAGATCACTGGCCCATTTTAGCTGAAGTTTTATATTTTATGTGAGGTAAAGAACCAAGGTCACTCATTTGTATGTTGACAGTGTCATAGGTTGGAAAGAGAGTCCCAAATTCCCCCACTGAATAAACTTGGCATCCCTGTCAAAAATAGGTGGACCACAAATATGTGATTCTGGATCTTAATTCTATTCTATTGTTCAGTGCCTGTCCTTAGGCTGGTACCACACTGGTTTTATTTTTGTACCTTTGTAGTAAGTTTGAGGTGTACATTGTCTTCCTTACTCCTTTTCAGGCAGAGCCATGCCCTTCAGATGGTTTTTTATTAAGTCAAAAGCAAGTCAGGAAATGAAATATAGTGTTTTCAGAAAATGTTGCTGGGGCAGTTAGACAATTAGAGGAAAAATATGAATCTTGACCTATGCTGTGAGACTTAGAGCTTGTACCCAAATTCACTCAGATTGAATGACTAATTTATTAATCTTGTTAAAAACAGAAGAGAATCTTTGGAATCATGGATTCAGAATGGACGTTCAAAGTGAGATATAAAATTGAAAATTTGACTGCCTCTAAGCTGGACGTGGTGGTGCCTGCCTGTAGTCCCAGCACTTGGGAGGCTGAGGCAGGAGGATCAGTGAGAGTTTGAGACTAGCCCGGGCTACAAGAATGAGCTCAAGACCAGCCTGAACTGCATAGTGAGACCCTATCTCATAAAGACCAAAAAAAAAAAAAAAAAAAAAAAAAAAAATTGAATGCTTCAAAATTTGAAAGTTTTGCTTTGCAAAAGTATTATTAAAAGGATTTAAACTAACAAATTATTTTATACTATACTTTTTTCCCCCCTTTAGCAGGGATTGAACTCAGGACCTTATGCTTGCCAGGAAAGAACTTAGTCCACTGAGCTATCTCCCTAGCCCTAGACTAGCAAACTATTGACTGAAAGAAGACACTTGTAAGCCACATATTCAGCAAGAACTGGCATCTAGAATGTATAAAGAACTCACACAGCTTAGTAGTAAAAAAATAAAGAATCCAACTAGAAAATGGTCAAAAGACATGAAAAAATATTTCCCCAGTGAGGGTCTGCAGATGACAGATTAGCACCTGACAAGATGCTAATCTGTCGTCTGTATCTGGGTGTCAGGAAAATGCAAATTAAAAGCACAATGTGTCACCACTATGTATCTGTCAAACCTGAAACAGAAACTAGTAATGATACAAAATGCAAGTCTGGCTGCAGAGAAATGGGACCACTTCTACATCTTCTGGTGGGAGTGTTAAATGAAACAGCCATTCTGGAAAATAATTTGGCCAACTCTTATTTTTCTTATTTTTTTCTTGTGACATATTTTTATGCAAAGTTGGCCATTTCTTTAAAAAAATGAAGCCTGCAATTATTGTGTAAACTAGAAATTGTACTCACGGGCATTTATCCTAGAGGAATGAAAATTTACATTCATATGAAAAACTTGTACACCAATGTTTATAGCAACTTTGTTTGCAATAGTCGGAAAGAAAAAAACAACAACCAAAAAAGAAACAATCCAGATGGTTGAACAAATGTGGCGCTTCCATATCACAGCAAGTTACTCAGGAACACCAAGGGACAAATGACGGATGAAACAACTCAGATGAATGTTGGGGTGACCAGGCTGTGTGAAGAAAGGCCAGCCTCAAAGGCCCACGTTGTGTAAGTCCTTGTACAACATTCCTGAAAAGTCCACCTTACAGAAACGAGATTAGTGTGTATCAGGGGTTAGAGATGGGGCAGGAAAGAGGTGGGTGTTGCTATAAAATGGTCTCAAGAGAAGTTCTTGTGAGGGGAAGGACTGCATCAAGGCCGGCATCCTGGTTGTGCTGGTGCATGGTTTTGCTAAGATGTCACCACTGGAGAAGGTGGGTAATGCATATACAGCACCTCTTGGCATTGTTCCTTACAACTGTATGGAAATCTATGATTATGCCAACATGAAAGGGTAAATTAAAAGAATTAATACATAGCCAGGCATGGTAGTGCACAGTGTAATCTCGTCTAATCAGGAGCTTGAAGTGGGAGGATTGCAAGTTCAAGGACAGCACAAGTTCAACTTAGCAAGTCCTTGTTTCAAAATAAAGTAAAAAGTGTGGGGGATACAGCTCAGTGCTGGAGCTCTTGCCGGGCATATGCAAGGCCCTGGGTTCACATCACAGTAATGTAAAAACAAAGAAAACAATCTGTCATAGATTATGTATGTATTTATTGTCACTTGTGATGAAAGCCCAAGGCCCCTCTGTGTGCAACAAGCGAGTGTTCTTGGTGGCCTAGTGGGGTCAGATGAGGATACTCTGCATTTCTTTATTCAATTTTTCTTTTGGCTGCAAAGCACTGACTTTTGGATGCTTGCAACTGTCAAAATTTTAAGTTGTTTTTCTTCTAAGTTCTATATGTTTGATTTGTGCCCATAACAGACAGGGCTTAAAGACTAGAAACATAAGGAGCCTGATGATGACATACAAGATAATTAGGAGCAAAAAATGGCATGTCTACAATCCTGTTTCAAAATTACCTTCACCAATCTGTAAATTGCATTCATCTGACAAAAACCCTTATATAGAATACCAAGATGTCTTTGGTGCTTCAAAAACAGGGTGACAATTATATCCAGCTTGGTTTTTCACTGTTGAGAATGAAGACTCCATCCACACCTACAATGTGTTATTTGCAGAGTGAGTGCTTGCAAATAGTGGCCTGAAATCTTTCCCCTTCTGTCATTTATAAAGAAAATGTAGAAATTATAAAAATAAATCAGTAGTATGTCTAAGCTAAAATTTTAGAATTTTAGAGAACAATTCTTAGAAGACAGTTTCGGCTTATGAGTAACCAATTCTTTATGGTATAAATTCATTCCCTAAAGTACATATGACATAGACTTTAGTGTCTGTGTTAGAAAATTACGCTTCCCTCAGAGAATTTAATAAACATCAGAGTCCGTGTATTTGTCGTTGAATGATACAGAATGACGTTGGCAATGATGGCATGGCAAATAGTGCTGATGGCATTGGAACAACCTTTAGACAACGGCATTTAAGGAACTCTGGCAGAGTCTGCTCAAAGCTCCAAATTACTCCTTTGTCATACACTACACCAAAATGGCAAAACTGTTTTAAAACTTTTCTGAGCAGGGTTGCAGGGAAAGGTGTTTGCAAGTCACATGTGGCTAGGCAATACTGATGTGTGCTCATGAATTTGTCAGCTTTACCCCAGCCTGTTCCCCTCAGTTGTCACGAGCCCACTGTCTTTCTCTAGTGCAGCTAGGGTGCGGGTTGATGGCATAGTCTTCATAACTGAAGCTCAGCATCACCTCAGCACTGGGCTGAAGCTCTGATTTCAACCTCCGCCTGGCATGGAGTTCGTGGTCCAGTGAAGTACCTAGTGCACCCAGCCATGTAAAGTGCGGGATGATGTCAGAAAAAAATAACACCTGCCTTCTGTGCTATGTTTCTGAAGCCAGTCAAATAATGCATCAGATTTTTTTTTTTTTTTAACTTTTGGCTTCTTTCTCATCTGGCCTATTTTTTAAATTCAGTAGAAAACTAAAGTGACCAAAAAAAAAAAAAAAAAAAAAAAAAAAAAAAAAAAAAAAAAAAAAAAAAAAAAAAAAAAAAAAAAAAAGAAAACTAAAGTGACATAAAAAGAAATAAGAGAGAGGGCTGGGGAGATAGCTCAGGGGCACAAGTACCTGCCTGGCAAGTGTAAGGTCCTGAGTTTGATCCCTGATTCCACCAAAAAAAAGTTTCATGTTGGACCAGCTTCAGTCGGTTATTTCAGCAGCTCTTCAAGGACTTAGGTTCTTGTTTTTCTTCTTCCATCTCCCATGTTCCCAAGATCACAAGTTGGTGACCATGGTCTGGAGGTCCTTGGTAGCTCATGACAGCATCAAGAGGGAAAGCCAGCTCCATTTCCTACTCTGCCTACTTTTAATCTCCCAGCAAATTCCACCCCCCTCCTCCGCTAATGCCACGGCTCCCGCTTGCCACTTGGCAAGCTATGGGCAAAAGTTCACGGTGGGATCAGACCATGCTGGAAGTGAGGCACCTGCACAGAATTGATACTCTATAGCCACCAAAAAAGAGAGAAATGTACCGTGATTATGCAACCATCAGGGCCTACTGTAACCTACAAGATGACAGGCTTCATGTTCATTTTATGTGACAAGGACCATCAAGGGCAATTAGGTAAATACACCAATAGGTTCAGCACAGAAGGTTCTCTCAGTACCTGTTCACAGGACTTGAGCTTCGAGACATGTGTGAGCGACCACACGTCATAGATACAGAATCACTATAGTGACCATGAGGCTAGGTCTGTGTTGCATTGTAGTTCTACCATTCGCCAGCCAACTTGCCTGAGATGAGCTGAGCGGCTTTCTTCAGCTTACTGTATGGAAGCAAGGATTTTATAGAACTAGAGGAACAATGAAATGATACATAGAAAGGCTAGCACGTGTGTCCAACGCATCGCTGGCAGCCAGTGAAGGTGAGGTGCAGGTTTGCTGGCATTGATGATGAGAGGCTAGGCATGGCTCCGCGCCTCTCAACAGTAGCTGTTCCCTGCTTCCTCTCCTGAGTTTTTCTTTATATGTCAGCCAGCATGGCGTGTTAAAGATATGTAATGATAATGCCATTCTCTTGCTGAAACGCCTCTAGTGGCTTGCACGACACCTAAACTTGGAGCTCCAGTCATTTTTTTATTTTTTATTATTATTTTTTTTTATTTTGGGAATCAAAGACACCAGATTCCCAGGCTGAATTTCAACTTGCAATCTTCCTGCCTCAGCCTCCCAGAGTGCTGGGATTTCAAGCGTGTGCCCCTGCACCTGTCTTGTGTTGCCCTTCTGAGTAAAAGAAGCTGGCCCCTCCCCCTCCTATAGGCTCCTGTCACCTCTCCTGGCCTCAACAGGATGTGACACTCTGGCTGGGAGCCGTGGGCTTCTCATCCCAAATTCTGCCTGTGCACACTGACTTAGCATGGTAGAATTTACTTCTGCTTAGCTCTATTGCCTTTCTTAGGTCCCGAGCACCATCATGCTAGCCCTTTGGAGTCTGGTGGAACTTCTGTCTCTGAAATAATACCACCAAGGAAGGTCTCCCTGCTCATCTCCCTCCCCAAGTCCCTTTCCGTCATCCTGTCTTCTGATGTATCCCAACTTCTTAATTAAAATTCCTACGTTACACCACTTGTTCATTGCTTTGAAAAGCAGTTATCACTTAAGCAAATACCTTCCTTGTCTCTACGCTGACTACTGTGTTCTCCCTAAATCAAAGTTCAGAGCAATTATTTCTGAGTATGATTTTAGGCCTAGGATTTTAAATTTATTGCCTGCATTCCCTGAATTCCTGCATGAATCATCGTGTAAGAAATCAGCATTAATATTAGACTTAGGGGAAACCTTTAACATCATGGCTTTTTAAAAATTGGAGGGGCCCTATAGAAATGCTGGCATAATGCAGGCGTGGATTTTTAGAAAAAGGTCTTAGACGTTGAGTTAGCGTATCTGCTTCCTGCTTCGCCCATCCCCCACTTGCACATAAAGTTGGAAAAGACACAATCCTGAGAGGATGTGACCTGGGTAGGCCAGGGGTTCTGTCCCAGCGCCACTGCCACCTTCACTAGGAAGCTCCCAAGAATCTGGCCATGTCTTCAATAGATGATATGGCTTAGGCTGAATATCAATAAAGATTTTTTTTGCACAGGGTGAAGAAGAAGTTAATTTATGCCCGATGAGCCAGACTGCTTCCTGTCTCTCCCCACCTTCTCACGTGACTTCCCAGCCCGGCGTCTAGTGAGTGTTTCTGAGAACCATCTGACCAGTGTACAGTGGCTGCCCCAGCCTAACCAGATCCACAGCTTGTGATGGGGACACTTTCGGTTGAATCTGGAGGGAGTGCCTTGCTTCTGCCTGATCTGCATGGCAATGGGACAGTTTTGGCCGTCCTGACAAGTAGCCGCTATCTTAAATGGTTACAGAGACGTGCATTTCTTGGTAGCAGCTTTTGGCATAGCTGTGTTTTGATAAGAACAAACACAAAACAAGTGTAACTTCACGTAAAAATACTTGGGCTGTCTAAGTTTCTTGACCTCATGGAGGTGGATTAATGACTTCTCTGTGCTGTGTCTGTCTGTGTGGTGAGCCACGCACCAGTGGGTTTAGGTTGAGGGGAAGGCCTTCACAGCTCCTCCATGCCAAACTTACTGAACTATGTGAAATTCAAAATTAATTTTTTTTCTTTTGCCAAGAAACTTAGCTGGCTACTGAGGAACAGTGTGCCTGCAAGTTCTGAGACACAGTTTCAGGCAAATTCTGAATTTTTCTGTATGAACTCGCTCTGGTTCTCCGGTGCAGGTGTATTATTAAACCAAGAATCGCCCTGGGAGGTGAAAGCCAGAGCAATTCAAAGAGGAGTCGGAGTCCGCCGGGATCTGAGGCCACTGCCCCACAGGTTGGCTTTGTTTTGTCATCTACGCATCACCTTTTTTATTCTAAGGTGACTTTTAATTCCACTCTTATTTTATGCCCAGTGGTCAGAACAGCCCTCCTCAGATGTTGCCATGGTCTCCAGGGAGTAGCTGCACGTCTGGTTTTCTGCAACTACAGTCTCCCTCCTCATCAGGAAGCTTGAAGGAGCCCAGCACCACTGGCGGCATTCACCCAACATGCCTGTTTCTGATCTTGGTCATTGTATAGAGCCTGACTTATACATGACCTTGGGCTATTAAAAAATAAAACAAAAACCAGCCAGCCTCCTGCCTCGATTATGTCCTAGGGCCCCAGGCTGACTCAGGAACTTTGTGCTGAGCGAGTGTGGCGCGCAGGCTTCTGCCTCTCACACACTCCCTGCTGAGCAGCGCTGCCCAGCTTCTGAGCATGGGGCTCTGCCATCTCCCAGACCTGGAGGTCAGGTTCGGAGCCATGTGCAGCACATTTCCCAACTACTCGGCTTCCTCTTTCAGTCTTTTCTTTCCCCTGTGTGGACAGGGTCATCCCTCCCCGGATCCAGCTGTGGAGAAACTGGCCTCCAGTCAGCCTCAGAGATGTAGTCCAGGGCAGCCCTGGCAAAGGCTCGCCATCTGAGGCAGGCCAAGGCTCAGAGGCACCAGCCTGGAGCAGCCTTTATCTTTCCGAGTACAAATCATGGTCTCCACATGAGATGCCGCAACAGATCAGGACCCGAAGTCAACCAGGTCTTGTCCGTCCCTGCAATGGGGAATTGCAGCAGAGGTGTGACTGGCTCTGGGTCACATGGCTAAGCAAGGGCGGAGGGAGGGCTGGGTGCCAGGTAGAAAATCTGAGGTCAGGGCTCACTGCTCAGGGGCTGGCAGTGGCCGACAAGAACAAGTGTTGGGGCCTCTTCCTTCATCTCAGCCCTCCATTATTTCCCCCCTGCCTTTGGACTTAACCTGATTCTTCCTCAGAAAGCCCTGTTCCCACTGCAGGTCAGGTGCCTGGGCAGCACACTGTTCCCTGCAGCTATGAAGTCATCCTGCACCCACATACTCAAGGTGGGAGGCCGACCCTCAGGAGGGCTCCTGGCCGTCCAGCGCTGGCCCTGCAGGCCCATCCCTCCCAGGTGTGATGCCAGCTGGGGTACTGGGGCAGTGGTGGCCACTCGTTGGCGAAAGACCAGCAGTGCTGTTAGAAGTTATGAGTGCTGGAGAGATGCAATGCTGAGGGTGGTGTAGGGACAGGGAAAATATCTTGCTTTAGGGATGAAAAGCCTCTCATGTCAGCTTCACAGGGCTGGGCAAATGTCACCTAGCGTTGCTCCCTGATGCCAGGATCTTGTAAGCTGTTGCAGTTGAGAGAAGACAAATTCAGAAGAGAGAAATAAAACTTTGTTTTTCACAGGTTGCTGGCTGTCAACAGAGCCTATGTGTCACCTGACTGTGACCCCAGGAACATCTCTTTTGGTTCGGCACTGGCCAGGCTGGCCTCCACAGGAAATGGCTGCTGGTTGAGCCCACTGGTGCATCTTGCAGGCACAACCTTGGGAAACCTTCCCAGGAAGAAGCTGGATGGAGAGGAGGGGGTGTGGGAGGGGAACTTGTCCCTAGCCTGGTGGTCCGTGTGCCAGGCTGGAGGGCTCCTCCCGCTCCCGCCTTCGCCCCCTGCAGGGCCGCGGCTGCCCCCGTGCGCAGAGTCCTCGTGCCCCGAGTGCGCGCCCGGCTGCTCCGCACCTGCCGCTGACGCCCGTGGGTCTGACCCGCAGGCGGGCTGGCAGCGCGCACAGGTGGCGGCGATTGGGCAGGCGGGGCCCGGAGGGTGACGTCACGGACTCCGGTCCCGGCGGCAGAAATAGGGCAGCCGCGGCGACGGTGGCACAGCAGCGGCCAGCGGCGGCTCAGAGAGCTGGAGCCTCCCAGCCTCCAGCGCGCCTGAGACCCGCCAACAGCCGGAGAGGCCGATCGGAAGCCGCGGGGCCGGGGCTGCTGCCGCCACCACGGGGCGCCCCCTCGCTCGCGCCCGGATCCGGCCACCTGGTTTTCCCCTCCGCCCCGACCGCCGCAGGTAAGCGGGCGCAGCTCGGAGCAGGCGCGGAGTGCCGACTGCCGCCAACCAGCGGGTCCCGGCTCGGCGCAGGGGTCCAGGCGCCCGCGTCTCGCTGCAGGGCCCGGCGCCAGCGCTCGCATGTCCTCGCTGCCCGCGCCTGCAGAGCCAAGTTTGCCCGTCTGGCCTCGGGCGCGGGACCACAGAACCGGGGCTCCGCGGTGCGACCCTGTGTGGGGCAGGACTCGAGGTGAAGGCTAGGGCGCCGCCGGGCGTCCGGCCAGGTCCGTGCTGGAGACCGCCGCGACCTCTCTAGCGCGCGGGGCCCCACGCACAGCCAGCGCCTTGCGCCGGGCTCCAAAATCCCGCAGGCGCCGTGCTCGGGCTCGGGACCCCGGGCGGCCTCGGCGGAGCCGGGGTAAAGGCAGCCTTTCGGCTCCGACTCGACAGGTGCCCGAGTGCCCAGCCAGGGATCGGGGCTGACATACTCGGAGCCTCCTTCCCAGCTTTGCGGGGAAACTTGGATCTCCTCGCTGCAGCCCAAAGGGCGCCCCGCACCTCGCCGGGCCCTCACCACCCGGGGTCCGTGGTACAGGCGGCTGGCGCGTTGGGAATCTCGGCAGAGCCTGGAGCAGCCTGGGCTCGGGTTTTGCCGGGCCGGTAGCTGTTCGAGCGAGCGGCTGTTAGCGCTGCAGAGCCTCCAGGGAGCCGTTGGGACTTGGTCCTAAGACGCTGTACTGTGACTGAGCTCCTTTCCTCTGCTCCAGCAAAAGGGAACCACTTACAAGTTTCTGGGGGCTTAGGGGCAGCCGGCAGCACGCTCCTTTAGGGCGTGTGTTTCATGAGTTTGGTGACTGCGTAGCTGCCACCGCGGTGCCCCACGCGGGTTCACCCGAGGCCTGCCACCTGAGGACTCGGGGTCCTGCTGCTCTTCCGGGGCTGGACGTCCTAGGGTTGCGCACAGCGCATGAACTTGGGCATTCGGGCAGCACGTGGCCTCCCGAAAGTTCATAGGGACCTGGACCCTGCTGGGTCTGTGTCTGGCCCAGAGAGTTGGTCCCCGCAGCCAGCCACTTCTGTCCTGGTACTGTCCCCGACTCTGAGGAATGGCGCTTCTGCAGCTGTCCGTCGCTCCCCTCTAGGTGTCGCTTCTGCCGCGGTTTCGGAAGAGTGAAACAGCGCCAGTAGCTTTCTTCCCTTGCCTTAGTACATTTGATGCAAGCGTGAGCACCAGGAATTATACTAGATAGAGCCCTGGGACACCGACAGCCCTCTACGTTCTCCAAGCCAAACATAAACAGAATTTCAATAGGTGGCAAGGTACTAGACTGGCCACCAGAAATCCCCAAGATTGTGTGTAGGAAAGCTAGAGATAATTTTTAACACTGTCTTCTTAATCCCAGGGTGGGATGGTTTCTGTGCTTCCCTGACCTGGGCAGTGACCCTGGGGAAGATTCACCTGTGAAGCAGGTGAGCAGAGGGTGCAGCTCAAACCCAACTCCCCAGTGCTTCACTGCTTCTTGTCCCAGTCCTAGACGACTCCTGTCCTAGGGACATATACATGCCATTCTCTCCCTAGACCTCAGGCTGCACCAAAAGTCCAGTGAGACAAAATGGTCCACTTGCTGTAGTGTATCAAAATTTTCCATTTAATTTGTTCCACTGGCTCTGTTTTTCCTCTCTGAATTTATTGTCATTCTCAATTTTTATTCCAGCAAAGCTCAACAAGCCCCCAACGCCCACCCCTACCACCACCCTGGCCCAAAAGGGCCAGTTCGTTTTGCTGGACATTGGGAGAATTGTATCTCTCTGGGTGTGCCTCATTTCAAGGGGTGGGGACGGGGCTCCTACACTGACCAGTCCCTTGGTGTGTTCACCTACCAAGGATTGCAAGACTTCTTCACAAGGGACCTCAGGTGGTGCTCTTTTGGTTGATTTGGCATGGTCCAGAGACTAACATTAAATAGGACTTCAAAAATTCTGCCTAATTGCTTGTCTGTCTTGGATTGTTTTCCTAGGCACTCAGCTTTCTTGTGTTGCCTGCTTGTAGTCCATCATGTGTACCCTACCTCAATGAAATTTCAAAAGCATGTCTTTCCTTACATTCCCTACCTCTTAAAGTGCCATCCAAGGCATGGAATGTCAAGTGAAATAAAATTACATCTAAAAATGTGATACTAAAGAGTTATACTCTGAAAGCTGGAAGGGTAAGGGATTTTGGAAGCATAGATATGTATGTTAAACAGTGCTAAATAAGAATTTCCATAGATTATATATGATGTCAGAACAATATATACCTGTAAGGCATCAATTGTTGGCAAAAACAGAGTAGATAATTAATAGCAAACGCAATTTAACTTCTTTGTGGCTTGCTGCAAGAGGAATCCAACATATTGTCATGACTATTTCCCCCAGGTTGGTATTTTGGGGACTCTCTTAGGAAATCTGAATCACTTTCCTTTTTTTCCCCCTAAAACACCCATACCTTAAAATTAGGGCCTAATATTTTCTGAGGAAATTGCCGGCTAGTCTCTTGCTTTTAGGTTGAGGTTGTTTGTGGCAGCCTTCTTCCCTGTCCATGTTAGCAGGGTGTGCAGAAGAAGATCGCTGGGTTTTGAGGCTTTCTGCTGATCGCCAGCATCTTGTAAGTACAGTGCGGCCGACTTCCAGGGACTTGCTACCGCAGACACTTTGTCACTTAGGTTAGGAAGGCAGATGCCGGGAATCATCGGATCATGATCTTCCTGTTCTCCTAGGATGCTGGGTGGTGTTGCTTGGTTCTACCACATTATCTTTGTAACTGCTAGCCCTTGTGGCTACCAAAAAAAGCCATTTCTTGATGGCTGGTCCCAATCGCTGTGTTCTGAAAGAGAAGCTGAGAGAGAGAACAGGCAAACAAAGCACCCAAAGCTCTGAGCCAGAAGCCCTACTCCTCCCCCAAAGAGCTGGTTCTGCTATGGAGGAGAGATGTCCTCAATATGTCTGTGCTTCTCCCTGGCCTCCGGCCCTGTTTAATAAAGATAGCTTACATGCTGGAGTGTGTTCTGTGGATGCAGCAGATCTGGGAGTTTTCATTTTAATACCTCTGTTTCCCTAACAGTTTGCATTTTTATGTAACACTTTCGACTTTCTTCAAAAAGCCAGAGTTGATGTTCAGAATACTATATTATACTTATTTTGTAGCAGCTCGGCAATTTTAAATGTAAAAAAGAATTATGCCATTATCAGCTTATTTCATAGCACCAGAAACTCCTGTGGTTTTCACGAGGGGAGAGTAGGTGTTTAGACAGAGATGACAAGCTTAGGCTGTACACACCCAGGTGGCAGATGTTGGGGTTCTAGTCTGGGTCTGGCCACTGACTTGGCTTCACACTTTTGGTGACTTCCTCTTATGGCCTCTGGTGTCCTTTGTATGTAGTAGCCAGAATAGTGCCCGGTTATCCTGGTCACAGGGGGTATCGAGGCTCCTGTGGGAAACCATAGAGGAAATGGGTGAAGTGCCTGGCTTTAAAGGATATCTTAACTATGGAGTAATTGGGCTTTTTGAGTTGTTTGGGAGAACAGGTAGTCTCAACTCTGGGGAATCCTGGGCGGGTTTGTAGTCAATGTTTAAGACTTAAGGCAGGATCCAATAAAGCTCATAAACCTAACTCAATCCCCAAAGGAGCCCCAGGTTGAAGGAGTCAGTGAATGTGTGGATGGCACGTTCCTCCTTCTCTAACGAGGTTCATCTGCTTCCCCCCCTCCCCCGAAGGCCACTGGGGCTGTTTGAATCCTAGGAGCAAGTTCTTCTTCCCCAGAGTGGTCTGTGCTCCCTGTGAACTGAGGGGCACTCTTGCTGCCTGGAATTCGGCACAAGTTTTCATGACTTTTGTTAAATCGATATTTTTCTCGACCCACAAATGGAGCAGCAGAGAGGGTGGCAGAGGAGAATGAGCTGAGGAGCTTCATGGTGTGAGGTGTGGGAGCGTGATGGTTGCCGTGCAACTCTGGCTGCAGTTGGAGCCGCCATGCCTAGAGGGGTCAGGAGACCCCTTTGGCTCTGTGTGTATTTTCCCCCAAAAGACAACGGTTCAGCGAGATAAACTCTTGCCAAGGGTTGAAGGCGGCACAAGAGGGGAGTGAAGAGAGTACCAATGGCCCACTGAAGCATCTCTGCTCTGCCGTGCCTTTGCTCAGGGCCCTGCAGGGCTTGTCACCTCTCTGTGGCGCTGCTTCCTTTGTCACCTGGTGAAGGAGTACTTGTTGCCTTCCTCCCAGAATAGAAAAATGAGCAGTAGGAGTTAGTGAAGCTGTTAGAAACCGTGTCTGACACTTAGTAATTGCTTTGTGTTAGCCAAATAGATAGTGTCTATTTGGTTATTAGACAGATCATCAAAATTGATTTAGACACAATAGTAGTTCTTTTTTATGAACTCAACTGTCATAAAGCTTGAGTTGTAAATTTTTAGGCTGTTTCTGCTATAGATGTAATGAATTGTCAATCACCGTAAGTATAAAATGACATCTCAAACGTGTGCAAACGAAATCTGATCTACCTCCTGGTGGCCAAACGGTACTCAGTTTTACAAAGAAGCCATTTAGGGTTATTTCATTAGTTGGTCTAATTCACAGATTTTTCTGTCTTCATATAATTTGGGGGCATGGACAGTATGCTGAGGGTTGAACCCAGAACCCTAGATACCCCTGGTTAGGCTCCTCCTGCCTCCGTCGGCCATGTGGCGCTTCAGGTGTGCACCACGAGCCTGGCTCAAATACCTCCAATGAAAAACGTGTAAAACTCCAGGAGCAAGAGGTTTAGACAACTCAGAAACAGACGGGGTAATGCCAGTGCCCTGGAGATACCTCTTAAATGGAGTGATTTGGTACTTGCCAAAAATAACAATTGAAATGGGGGGGGGGTGTCCTATTCTGATGCCATCTGTGACTAATGAAACACAAGCCATGATTGGCCTTAAATTACTATTCAGAATGAAAATGAAATAACTCGATTTTGTGACTTGTACTTTTTACAACTGCAGGAATTGGTGCTGTACATTAACAGGAATGCATTTTGATTATGCTACTACTTGTAGTTTCTTTGGACTGGGAGGTGTGAAGAATAATATGTGTGCTTATCCCATGATCAGTGTCTGGTTCTGAATAAGCAGGGAAAAACTCATCGAGCTGCAGGAACCAATGTCTTTCTAGTTCAGTCTTGAATTATTCTGTCTGGCTCTGAAAAATTCCAAAGACTCATTAACTGCTTTCCGTGGTCTCTAGAATATAGCTCTATGCCCAGAAGAGGATGGTGCATGTGGAGGAGGGAATTGCCCTCCTTATTTTTAGAAAATAGTTGCACTACAGGAAAGATGGTTTTATTTTCTTTTAGTCCCTGATGTGATTAAAAAAAAAAAAAAAAAAAAAAAAAAAAAAAAAAAAAAAAAAAAAAAAAAAAACTCTGTATGCCTGCAAGAACTCACCCAGCATAGCAAGAACACTGGGTCTGGGATGCAGTCAGGTAGCTAATGTCAGTGCTGCAAGCTTCCCCAGGAGCAGCAGAAACTGCCCTGTTCCTGTCTATTCTGCCATCTTTAGGGGTGCAGGGCAAACACTGAGATGGTGACCTTCAGATTATATTTACTGGCCCCCTGGATTCCTTCCCGTCATGGCTCAGCTTTGCTGACAGATGGGAAAGCTGAAGAAATAGATGGAGGAGCAGGAGCCTCTAGACTCTTTTTAAAACAAAGAGACACCTGCTCTTAAAGGATGACCCATCCTTACAACCTTGCCTTTTCAAAAGCTTGAGTTATATGCTCACAAATTCTGGGCTGACTTCTCCTCCCCGTGGGCATTTGTGTCTCAGGCTGGACACAGCAAGCAACGGCAGAGAGGCAGCTCTGTTTGGGTATGGAAGGCAGCCAAAGGAAGCCGGAGTGTGGCAGGAGCAAAGGGAGACATCTCTACCCCTTAGCTAGAGTGGGGCTCTGAGATGCTGCTGGCTATGGATGCGAGCAGGCGTGCACTCCTCGGGCCATCAGGTGACTCCAGCACCTGGGTGATTGTCATTTGGATGGCCGTTCTGGCTCAGTGCTGGGCCAGGTGACACTGGTTCCTACCTTATAAGGAGCTCTTGTGCATTTGCATATCCCCAGCCAGGATCAGGGCACTATGTGGAACACATGTGATCAAGCGCTAAATTGTGTGGCACGAGCAGAAATCAATAAGCCCTAAAGTTCCGTAGAGTAAGAGTTATTTGTACTGCACGATGAGTTCTGTGTGGCTCTATCTCCCAGACAGAGATACAGTTATAGTTGCAATACTTTCACAGTGGAAATTTTTACTTAAAAGTGACACCCAGGGCTGGGAGGTAGCTCAGCGGTAGGACGCTTGCCTTGTGTGTGAAGGCTCTGGGCTTGATCTACAGCAAACGTAGGATCCTCACAGTGAGCGCTTAAACATTTGTTGCTGTCAGCCTTAGCTTTTTATCCATGTAATTCTTTGATTACTTTGACTTGTATCTTTTTTCTGGAAAATCAGACAATATTATCAAGAGAGTCTAAAGAAAGACCTTAAAGTTACTGGGATTCGATTGTCATTGGTTTCTTGGATTCTGCTACAGAAATCAATGGATTTGAAAATAAAGCATTAGACTTTATGATGCAACCTTCAAGCTCACTGGTGATCTTAAAGCTGTCATGTCAGCCACCAACCAGTTGTCACAGAGTTAACATAATCCCTCAGCAGTTCTTGGCCACTCATGGCATGCACAGCTCTAACAGATTATCTCAGGGAATCGAGCCTGGCGTAGCTCTCAGGTGACCCAGCTGCCTGCCCTGGCTTATTCCTGTAGATGCGGTAGCAGGTGACACCAACTCCTTCAGTGCTTGAGGTGCCTGGCGTGGTATCTCAGATTGTACTGCTCTAACAGATGTGTGGAGAAAGGCCCAGAGTCGCATAACTGCTCCTGACTGTGACCATGAGGCCGGTGGCGCTGGACTTTAAACTCAGGTTTAAATTCTGATTCTGAATATGTGCGTGAACTCACTGTACTGTGCTACCCGGGCACATTGCAGTGTGGAGCGCTGAGCATTTGTTGTTTTCTCCACAGACTCAACAAGATGAAACCAGGAGGCTTTTGGCTGCGTCTCACCCTGCTCGGGGTCTCCCTGCCTGCTGCCCTGGGATGGGCGGACCCAGGAACCAGCAGAGGCCTGAACGCCGGTGGGAGAGAGTCACAGGCAGAGGTACAGTTAAATAACGGCCCACGTGGCCTTTCAAAGTGGTTGCTCTTTCGGGTACAGTGTCTGATATCCTTACCACTCTTCATTCAGATCAGTTAGCCCACCACAGGGATTACAGTTGCACTTCTTTTGTGGAGGGGGATAAAGAGAGGCATCACGTGCTGCTGTGGCCAGGAGGTTAATGTGGTGACGTGAGGCGTGGCTCCAGAGGCGCTCACAGGCTGCAGGTGCAATCCAGAACCGAGCTGTGGCGGCATGTCTTGTCTTCCACCGAGACCCTCTAAAGGATGGCTCTTCTGTATATTTGATAAAACAAAGAAAATGCAAACTAACTGTTGGTACACATTCAGGCTAAACAATGAAATATCTTAATTAGGAAATATGTTTTAAAGGGCCAGCCAAATAGCTCAGTGGATTAAAATGCCTGCAAGCAGGCACAGGGACTAGGGGCTCGATCTCCAGGCTTGCTACACTGGCCCTGATCCCAGGGTGCGCTGAGATGGCAATTGAGATTGGGTGTGGTAGCACGCACCTGTAATCCCAGCTCTTGGACAGCTATAAGCAGGTAGATCACTCTGAGTCCCATCTAGTAGTAAGACCCTGAATACTCTGTGACCCTTCCCTAAAAATACAGAAAGAAAAAAAAAAAAAAAAAAAAAAAAAAAAAAAAAAAAAAAAAAAAAAAAAAAAAAAAAAAAAAAAAACGAAATACATTTTAAAGGAACTGGATGACTTTTTGGGTATATGGATAAAAAGAACCAGGCAGAGGAAAGAACAGGCGAGTGAGGGCCCCAAGGGAGACTGCTTTAATGAACAGATAAGAATGATTAATGGCATGCCAGGTATATATAAATGCTTCTCAAGTACTTAAAAATCCTGCTCTTAAATACCTCCCTGGAGGTCTCCATGTCCTGCTAATTGCTTAGTGAACCCTGGGCCTAAGCACCGAAGATGAGGATTCACAACCCGCCACCCCACCCTGCTTACGGCTGGGCTCCAGGAATGGGAGCGTCATCTGGAATGCAGAGAAAATACCTCCTGGGTGCTGAACCCTAGGAAACGGCTCCGCCCTTCATCTAGACCACCTGGGAGTTTCTCTGCGTCCTGCATGCCAAGTCTTCTCAGGGCTTTTCTGGCCTACTCCACGTATGCCCACTTCCTTTCTTTTCTACCCGTGTCCCATCCTGTGGGATGAGAAATAAAAATGACCTCAAAAAGTCAACATTCCCAGAGGGCGAATGATAACGCGTGGCATATGGCGTAGGATTAATGCATTACTTGGTCAGAAGGCCCGTGCTCTCTGCCATTGCGACTTAATTGTCATGCACCCCCAAACCTGCAAGCCAGCATCCTTGGGCAGCCACAGAAGTGATTTCACACACACACTTCTTCCGCTGAAGTTGGCGTGGGGGGGTGCTTTTGTGGCCAGAGGACTCCATAGTGGCACTACCTCTGCCGCCTGAATCCACAAAGGACACAGGTGGTGCTGTGGAGAAGTGGCAGCAGGGCGCTGGTGAGAGCAGTGCTGCCCGCGTGGGGAGGGCTTCAGGACTGCACCTCTACCTGCACCAGGGCACCAGACCCCCTCAGCTGCCACCTGTGCACTGCTGAACATTGACTAGGAAGCAGACAGGCAGACCTCCAGGTGTGGGTGGTCTTCCTGCTCTTGGGGCTCGTCAGCCACCATCTTACCTCATTTCTTTCAATTAAGAGTCCAGTCACCTGGTGCATGTGGTGCCAGCCCTGCCTCTGGGGTGTGCTGAGCCAGCAATCGAGACTGGGTGTGGCTGTAATCCCAGCTCTTGGGAGGCTGTGAACAGATGGATCACTATGAGTCCAATCTAGTAGTGAAACCCTGAACGCCCAGTAGATCAGCAGTTCTCAACCTGTGAGTCTTGACCCCAGCGGGGGTTGAGCGACCAAAACACAGGGGTCACCTAAAGCCATTCCGAATCATAACTGTAGCAAAATTACAGTTTTGAAGTAGCCACCAAAATTATTTTTTGGTTTGGGGTCACCGCTGTATTGTGGGGTCACAGCATTAAGAAGGTTGAGAACCACTGCTGTAGACTGTTCCCTAAAAGTACAAAAACAAGAGTCAAGTAAATGAAGGTGTGACTTTCCTGGAGGTAAATTGAAGGTGAGTTCATGGCACCTAGGGCCCTCCTCTCGGACTGCTCACACAGGACTGTCTTGTGTACCTGTGAGAACCCAAGATTTTGCTCACTGTGATGAAGGAGAACCTTTGCCTCTCCTCACTCTTGTCTTGCAGGTTCAGGAACGTAGCTGCTTCGGGAAGGGAACAATATGGCTCCGCAGTGTCCCCAGTACAGGAACGATGGTCCTACTGATCATACTTCTTGGCTATAGCTTTTGTTGCTAGGGGTCTGAGTTCTCTTCATTGAATCTGCTTAGATCCATGATTAGGGGGCCGTGGCCCCAGGTGTGGGGAGAGTGGGCAGCGTGGCCTCGGCGAGCATTGGCCTCCTGAGAACAGAGCATTTATTTTAACCGCTTGGTCACTCTCCATGGAGACCCCCTCCCTGTCTCCCTACTCACTGGGGTCCTCCTGCTGACATGCAGTCCTTCTCTCATTTCGGAATCTTCCACACTCTGGTTCGTACTTTTCTCTGAAATCTTCTTATCTGTCTGTCTGAATGCTCGGTGCTCCTATCTTTCCTGTCTTTGAAGTTTAGCATGTGGGTGAAGTCTGTCTCATTCCTCTTCCTCTTCCTCATTGCGTCTAATAATTTTACTAGCAAAACAGACGCTCCCTGTGTTTGAGTCCGCCCGTGCTGAATGCCACATTCAGTTGTGGAGTAATCAGGCCTGGGCCTGGCAGTTCACTGCCTCACAAGCTGGGCCTTTTCAGGTGGGGTTGTGGCCTGTCTCCCCTAAATACTGCCAGCCATTGCAGGCCAGGCGCACCTGTACCTTATCAATCTCCAATGCAGTACTTGTGTGTAATAGTCTCTGGGTCATTCCTTGTCTGAATTCCAGCTATTAACATACCCATAATTCACCATCCAAACCATATTAAAGTCTTCTGGCAGTTTCCTCAGGCAGTTTTATTTTCTGGAAGAATCAAAACCGACAGAATTTCCTGAGACACTAAGGGCAAAAAACCTTCCTCAGGAGCTCAGCAGTGAAATGCCTTCCTGAATGCTTTCTTCCCCATAGTGGTATGCACAAAATATTCATTATACTTTTTAAAGTCCTTGGATGGCATTAATAAGATATGATTTGTCTTTAAAGTTATTATACCAATTACTTGAATGTCCTAAGGGTAAATAAGGATTAAATGACCAGTGTGCATGTGTTTGCATATTTTTAAGATAATTATAGCAAGTATGGATTTTACCAAATTATTGTTTTATGTATAAAGGAATGATGTTAAGATAGCTCCGAGAAGTTTATCTTTTTATAGCAGTAGATAAAAAGAAACTTAGCTGGGTGGAGTGGCTCTTTAATAAGAGTAGCAGAACGTGGCCTGGAATGCTAACACAGCTCTGGGTCCGCAGTGTGCAAAGCTCTTAGATATTTCCTCCTTTTCCTTTTATTCTGACCAAGATACATAGACTCCATGCTGAGGATCCCCGAGCTGTGACATCTTGGTTGTCGGCCATATTGATGCCAAAAGAGGAATTCCACCTGTGGCTTTGTGGGGAGTTTTCAGTGACACTGAGGTGCACTGAAAATGTGATCTAAAATTGCTCAGTGGTACTGTACATGAGAAATAAATTTGTGTTCACACTTGGGGCCTATCCACCAGATATGTACGTGTGTGTGTATGTGTGTGTGAATATTTAAGTTCAATAATAGCAACAAAACACATCTGACACGCTTTTGATCCCAAGCACTTCAGATAACGATGTAGTGAAGTCAGGACCGGTAGTCTTCTATGTGGGGGGATCAAGGAAACCTGAGCAGGACGTGAGGGCGGTCCCTCCAGGACCAACCTATGGGCATGTGTGGGAGCCCCCGTGGGCTCTGGGCACTGTTGCAGCGCCAGGCCTGAAGCAGGCACTGGGTGCTGCCGCGGCCAGGAGTGGGACCCTACATGACCTGGCACACCCTTCCTGCATTTTGCTCCCTTCTTCTGACCGGCTGTTACCATGGTTATGTCATCAGTTCTGTGTGACTGTGGATGTCAGTGGTGATGTTGTGCCTTTTGGTTGTTTGTCTGTGTGCCTCAAGGAGTGCCGGCCAGAAAGCTTGGAAGTAGGCACCACACTTTCCAATATTTGAGAAAAATAGGGAGGAGAGAGGCATCAGATGACTCTGGGGCATTCCCCTCTCCCTAGCCCCTGGAACGCCCGAGCAAGTCTCAGCTTGACCGCTTGGTCTAGGGGTGGCCCTGGGCACACCACTCCTGTCCTTGCCAGGTGGCCTGGAGCCCCTGCCTTCATGGGGTGTTCAGGAGTACTTAGATTGTTAGACTGGGTGTTATTTTTTTTTTTTTAACTTGTTGTCATTCTTACATATGTTACTGATGTTAAGGAAATGCTCCCTAGCCTTTCTGGCGAAGTCCTTCCTGGGGCAGTCACTGGTCCTCTGTGAGGTCGAGGCCAGTCTCTTGGTGTTTTCACTGTCCCCTTCCCTCTGCCTGTCTGTGGACACGAAGAAAAGGAACTTTGTCTCTAAGGACACACAGGTCTAGTCTGGGCACTCAGCATGCCCTTAGGCTTTACCTGCAGCCCAAATCAGAGGTGTGTCTCCTGTGTTTCTGCCATGTCACCTGTCCTCAGCACTCAGCGTGGTGAGCTCCAGGCTGAGGCTTGCTTCCAAAGATGCTGAGACTCCAGGTGGTCTCCAGCAGGAGGTGTGATGGCCCCAGGGTCCCTGCTGCAACCTGGTTGGGGAGGAGCTTCACTGCCCCTGCAGGTACAGTAGCGCCCAGGGCCCTCGGCGCTCACTCCTGGCTCTCTGCTAACTGTTCTGCATTGGGGTCTATTCGTCAGTTTTCCATGGCTGTGGCAAAACAGCTGAAATAAATCAACTTGAAGAGAAAAGATTGATTTCGGCTAAAAAGCTTCAGTTCACAGTCACTTGACTCCCTCCTCTGGGAACCAAACATTCAACCCGAATTTTGGGAACGGGAGAGGTCATTTGAAATCTGAGCTGTAGCACAGAGCGTGTGTGCTTTAGCTTCTCAGATAAGGCGAGGAGGGTCTGACTTCCACCTGCACGTATATGAGTACAGCAAGTGCCTCCCATTTTCTAGGCAAGGAGGGCAGCAGGTCCCCTGACAGGTGTCCCTGCCTCTGAGTGTCCCAGGCTTCAGTGTGCTCACCAGGGTCTGCTTCTTAGGGCACGGGTCTGCTGCATCCTGTAAAGCTGCATTTCCCACAAGCTCCAGGTGCTACTGGTGCTCCCCACCCCTTGGGGGTGCTGGGCAGAAAAGCTCTTCAAGAGTCCCTTGGGCCCTTGTGCAAGAAGGAGAACCCAGGGCTGGGGAGACAGCTCAGGGGTCTCAGCGCCTGCCTGGCAAGCACAAGGCCCCGGGATCTATCCCCAGCACCACATGCTGTGTGGGCCCCAGAGCCGTGGGTGTACCATGCAAACACCTGACACCAGGCATCGAGGTGCACACCTGTAATTCCAGCATTAGGAGAGGCTGAGACAGGACGATCACTGAGTCTGAGTTTCGCAGTGACACCCTGTGCCAAATTAAAAAAAAAAAAAGCCAATTAGGTTGACCCCGGCCCCAGAAAGAGTTGGCTGGTGTGGTGATGCCAATTGCAGTTAGGGAAGAGAGAAATGGGCAGGTTGCAGCCATACTGGGAAACGGCTTGATGAGATGGGCTTGGAGGGAGGACGGAGGTGCAGGAAAAGCGACCCTGGGCGCCTGGGCTCCAGAGCCATTCTTCACGTCTTGCAGCAGGCAGGTCCCCTTGGACCTCTGCAGCCAGGGCTCCTCGCTGGCTGCTCTGCTGCTGATTTCAGTCCTGAGGAGGCCGTGCTAAAGAATGCAAAGGTGTGCCACCCCCGAGGCTCTGGCCCCAGACAGGTTGCTTGGGGACTGCACCAGCTGGTCCAGGCCCCGTTTAGGGGTGCATCGGAAGCCTCTGTCCTTAAGACAGGGGAGGTCACGGCCGTGTTTGTGTTCATTATTTCTTCTCCTCTTTGCTCCTGGCGCGCTCTTGTGCTCTGTACCAGTTAGCAGATGGCGTGCCCCTTGGTATTTCAAGTTCATCGTTTTAATTGGACTTGAAAAGTTCTGTGACCCCGGAAAATGAACGCTTATGAGTTTGCCGAAAACCATTACTTTTCTTCCTCTTAATTTAGCATTTTACTCATCTGTTTATGCTCCTGCTGCTACAGCAGTTGTGCCACTTTTGAAAGCTTCCTGCCCTTATAATGGGCACATCAGGCCAAGCGCTGTGAGTGGGGCCGCGATTTCCATTTTTCGGGGAGCTGGCAGCATCAGGTCTGCCAAAGCCCAATCATCTGCCTGGCTCATCCTGCAGGACTCGTGGGTTATTGTTCTTGCTTTCCATTTAGAGAGAAATGAATGTCACACTGGTGTCAGCGGGACTCTAACAGACCCCATACGTGAGGCTCTGCCTTCCAAGCCAGGGCCATAGTCCTTCCGCCTCTGTCGCTGTGATCTTGCTTTGGGGCTCGCGGGCCTCGTCTCATCCGCAGCCACCAGCTTCAGAGTGTAGCGCGTGGGAAGGTGTGGGTCCTGTGTTCTGAGCAGGGTCCTCGCAGGAAGGCACAGACGGAGCTGACGCATTGGGGTGTGGAGTGGAAGCGGCTCAGGTGGCCGGGAAGCTAGCTGTCCACCCAGCCTCACTCTTCTGACAGTGGCCAGCAGAGTCTCAGCCTGAGACCTTCCTTGGAGGAAGGCATGGGGTGCCAGGAGCCCAGAGCATTCCCTTATTTCAGTTCTAGTGAGCTGGAAAAGGGAAGCGTGCTACCCATGTCTGGAGCATGGCATCTGGTGGGCTCAGGCCTCCTTCCTTCAACCAGAAAGTATACTTGTACCTGACTCTGCCCGGGATGGAAGCCTGGTGTGGGTGGCAGCCTAGCGCTGGGGAAGAAGAAGAATTCTCACCCCTTGACTGGAGCAGCTCAGTGAGACAGTGGCCAAGCTATCTGGTGCTGACTAGTGAAGGAGCCCTTCTCTTCTTCCTTGTATGTTCTGAGAGGGCCTGTTGTCCCAGCGAGACCCTTCTGGGGTCTCAGCCAGATGAGAAAGCTGGAGCTGTTGCTCAGTGGAAGTATTGTGAAGTTTGAGGTCTCACATTATTTGGAGTCTGGATTGAGCAACTGTGTGTGTGTGTGTGTGTGTGTGTGTGTGTGTTTCCTTTTGGAAACTGAGAATAGAAGTTTTCTCCCAATTCCCAGGAGTCATTTCCAGAGAACCAGTGAGGTCACTGTTGAGGTGACCATGCTGCTGCCAGAGCCAGTCCTGCTGGTCATCGTGGCACTTTGAGGGAAGAGTCCAGTATCTGAAAGGTCAGCATATCTGTGACTGCCCATGTGTTGGACAGCCGGGTGAGGCCCTGGACCTCTGGGGCACATGCTGCCCTTCTGATGAAGCGCCTCTCCTGTGGCTTCCTGGCCTGGAGCGGCCCTGCCCGGGGCCTGGTGTCGGCAGCCCTCTTGGCTCTGAGAAGTGTCTGCCCCGTCTCTTCCTTCCAGCTCTTGTGCTGCGGCCTCTGTGTTCCCAGATTCTCCTCCGGGACATTCACTGTGGTTTTCAAACTTCTCATTGATTTCCCCCCAGACTGTCTCGCTGTCCGTGCTGCTACCCGGGGCATCTGCTTGGGGGTGCCTTCAAGTCACAGTCTTGGTGCCTCACATCTGCCTCCTCCCTTGCCCGCTGCCATCTGAGGACCACTTACCCCCACTGACCTCGGAATCGCCCTGAGTACAACCTGAACAATGCAAGCCCCATGCTCAGAGTTTCAGGAAAGACCAGGCAAGATGGTTTATATGTGGTGCCTGGGCAGAGCGATGTTCAGAGTGTGGCACTGGCTCTGAGCCCCACTAAGTGCTGCCCTCCCACTCTGTGCCTGCGGCCACAGCTCTATGGCAGGCGCTCTTGGGTGGGAGGGTCCCCTTCCCCATGCAGTATGAGTTGTCTGGGGTCTGGTCCACCCATGTCCCCAGTGTCTGAAAGAAATCATGCCCAGTGGGATGTTCTCATGTTGTCTAGTAAGTGAATACATCACAGTCCATTATTATTTGGGCATCCTACTGGGCCTAGCAAGGTGTCTTGCATTTTTAAGATTCCTCACAAAGGAAGCCCCTGTCAACTGTCCTCAGGGTTTCGCTTGTAGTAGAATCCTCACTGCACTTTCCCATCTTCCCAGCATCATTATGGAACCAGCAGAAGAAAGAGTGCCCCATGGGCTGTGTGTGACTTGATGTGTGGCCATCACTGGGGCCCTCCTGGCATTGGCCGTTCCCTCTGTAGAAAGGCCAGCATCACCTGGGCTGGCACTGACACCTTGCCCATGAACATCAATCCAGAGAGTGAAATGTAACTTCCAACAAATGCTGAGTGCTCTGTTTATGCTTAGAGTTTCCAAGGCCAGTAGGGCTCAGCCGAGAGCCCTGGGAAGAGGCTGGCCGCCAGCCGTCCCTCAGACAAATGGTGGAGGGCCGAGAGCCCTGGGAAGAGGCTGGCCGCCAGCCGTCCCTCAGACAAATGGTGGAGGGCCCTGAGAACAGAACTTCTCTTTTGAAATGCCATTCAGTTGGTATAAGAGTCCTGGTGGCTTTTCCTGAACCTTGTTGTCATTTAAAGCTTGTTTCTTTAAAAAAAATAGAAGTGGTTTTTCTGTTCCCTTTCTAGCACTAAATTTCAAGCATGCATGAAAATCTGTGTGGAAAGATCCACCTTCTGCGGCTATCTCTGGAGCATCCATTCCTGGCCGATAGACTTGCCCGAGGGATGATGGCAGGCGTCCCTTGGGAGTGACCCAGGGTGAGCGCTCTGATTGGAGTGCCTCTCAAGTAGGCTTCATGGGTCCCCCTCCTCTTCCTCACCCCTCTCCTGTTGGGCTGTCACGTGTGCTGCTGCTCTCACATGGGCGTGTGGCTGTGACGGCTGGTCCTCCCTGCTTTGCCCTTAGGTGTTCCGGGCTGGCGGTACAGTTTAGGATTATGGCTTTGCATCCCAGAGCAGAACTTCCAAGTTTGGTCTCTCAGACCTCTGGCTAGATGGGTCCCTGAGGTCTGAGCCACCCTGGCTGAGTGGGGACACTTCACGCCTTCAATCAGCAGATCTCTTGTGAACACTCACCTGTGGGCCTCGACCCTGTGCTCGGCTTAGCCAAGAGGTTAAAAGGAGTGGGATTTGAGGTTCCATCCTGTGAGGGTGGAGGCCACTGGAGTGTGAGAAGGCAGATGGGGCCGGTGAGGAGGAGAGCCCGGCTGTTGTGGATGGATTCAGGGTTAGCCAGAGGCACGAAGCAACGGGGTCCATGATCTTTTCTCATATAGAAAAGACCAGAATTATGACTAAGGAAGTGCTCAACTTTGGCCTAAAGAAAATTAGGCATAGGTATGGAGTAACAGAGGAGGGAGTGGCTCCCGTGCATCCTGACGCGTGCACCCTGTGCTGCGTGTGGACGCTCACATTCCAGAGAGACCCCTCCTCAGGTGGTGCTGGAGCACAGACTGAGTGTTGCAGGTTTGCCCTGGCCATGACTCATTGTTCTGAAGTTCCCAGAGTTGGATGGCTAGGGGAGCTGGCATCCTTGGGGGCCACCTGCGTAAGATGGACACAGCGCTGACCGCACAGCCCTGGGGTACCCAGCCCCTTGGACTGCCCCCTCCAACTGCTTCTGGGGCCTGCACCCCTCTAGGCCCTCTCCCTAGGGTGCTTCTGCCAGCTGTAGCTGCTTCCCTCTTGCTCCAAGGCCCCCTGGGGATTGGGTCGGTGGCAGAGAAGGAACGGCTGCTAATTTCCTGCTGTTTTGTCAGGATCATGATTGGGATGTCACAGTATGTGCCGTTACACCACCCCAGTGTCCCAAACTGTAGAGTCCCAATTGTGAACCAGGTGTCTACCCTGGTCTACCTGCTCATAGCTGGTGGCTGAGTAATTGCTTAGGAAGGAAAGTGCTTCCAAGGCCATCCTGACTAGAGCAGCACTGTGTAGGAGTTGTGATACGCTCTAGATGAAAACGCAGAGCAACCAAATCGTGGTGGTCCCAAGTGACTGTTCTGGTATTACAAGTAAGGACAGCCATGAGCTGTATTCCGCAGGAAGTTCGTGTCCATGGGCCGATAGCTTGCCTTGGGATTATGAAAAAGGAAAAAGAACAATCCTAGAGATTTGAGAAATCACCTCTGCCTTTGCGGCTGGTAAAGCACCAAGGCGGGGCTTAGGGTATTTAGCTGGAGAATGGGCCAGGTCACAGGGGCATCAGAGGGTGGTGCAGAGTTAGCCACAGTGTGTCTGCCTCACCACAGGCGAAGCAATGGAGCCAGCCGACCACAGGCAAGCCAGCGCCTGTCAGAGCCAAACTAAACCTTCTTCTTTTAAATTATTTTTCTGACAAAAAATATTATGACAAAGTGCTCATACTAAGATGCTGGTATGGAAAGAAGGGTTACCACGAGGCCCCAGATATTCTCCTGGGACTAACCTCAGGGTGCCCGGGGGACTGGGTGGCGAGGGGCACAGGCGTCTGGTGTCGCACGGCTCCTTCTGAGCTGCTTCCCGGCTCTCGTGCTTCCTTCTCTCCTGCCTGTTCTCTCTCGAGCCTCAGCTTCCCACACAATGACAGCGCAAGTCTGCCCTCACCTTCGTGCCCCCCTACACCCCGCCGACCCCTGTTAGCCCACAGCCGTGGCACTGCTGCCACCCAAATCTCTAGCCAGCCCCCTCAGAGGTCTGGCCTGTGCACTCAGGCTCTCCAGGGGGGAGACCTCAGTAGCTGGGCAACTGCGCTGGTTCAGCTGCCTGCGGCTGAGGCCAGGTCCTGACAGGGGAGAGCGCTCCAGGGCTCTAGAAAGGCGTGAGCACTGGGAGAAGCTTCTGGCCATGGGCAGGGGAGTTTGTGTGAAGGGAGGAGAGGGCTGCCGTGCTGCTGAGGAGCCAGTCGTGAGCCTTCCAGAGGGCTGCTGGAGCACAAGCAGAGCTGGGCACTGCAGTGCAAGCCTATAAGTCCAACACTCTGGGAGGCTGAGGCAGGAAGGTGGCAAGTGGAGGCCCAACCCCTGCCACTTGGTAATTTAGAGAGAGCCTAGCTTAAGACAATTAGAAGGGGCTGGAATTGTAATTCATACCGAAGGCCCAGAGTTCACCCCTTAGTTCTGGCAAAAGAGAAACAAATTCTTAAAAAAGCTGTAGCAGCAGTAGGATGAACCGAGCCCTCAAAGGACTGGCATTTTATGGAGCGGTGTTTCTGAGGTCGAGTGGGCCAGGGCTCAGGCAGAAAGGACCTCTGGTGGCGGGCATCTTTGCCCACCCACTTCCTATCTTCTTGGTGCCCATACCTCATAAACATGACCCTGACTGGTCCACAGTGGGCAGTTCAGCCTCCCTGGTCTTGGGATACCCCAGCAAGTGGTCTAGGCCTAGCCTTTCCAGATTGATCGTCTCTCCCGTCGCCACTGACTCTCCTGCGTCCTGGGCCCTGTGCGGGGGTTCAGCTGTGTTCCCACAGAGCAACCCCAAGCTGGATGTTGGAGGCGGGGTTGCACGAGAGCTGGTGATGTCAGCAGGGCTGGAGGAAGGCAGGGTCTGGCCAGACTGTCCCTGCGTGTGCACGGGGAGGGCGGGCGTTGGCTCCGGGCAGCATCTCCTTGTGATGGCGGCTGTTGTTCTGTCTCTGTTTTGAAGAACAGGCTGTGGGAGATTCCTGAGGGCTGGTGAGTACAGCCTCCCTTTCAGAAGCAGGACCCTGGGCCCTTGAGCTTAGGCCGCAAGATTCCCAGCATCAGCAGCCGAGATGCAAATGATCAGATAACGGCTTTGGATGTCCCAGGGGAGAGTGCTGGTGTTTGCACTGGAGTGAGAGGGCATCGCTGGGAGAGGCTGGAGGTGTGCTGTCATGCTGCGGCTCTGGGGTGCTGCTGTGGAGTGAGGGCCGGGTTGTGGCAGAGGAAGAGGACATTGGGGGTGGCCAGGGAGACCTGTCTGGGAGCACTGAGGGAAGGACAGCTCTGTGGGGCTGGGCCGTCCTGGGGACACATGGGACATCTGCACTCGCAGCACACAGAGGACAAGGAATCGCAGCATCTCAGCAGAGTGGGAGCAGGCGAGTCAGGGGCAGCCCAGAGGGTGAGGAACATGGTGGTGGCAGCCTGGGCTACTGGCACAGGTGGGAGGGAAACACTCCCGTCAGTGCGGGGTTTACGTTTCTTTTTGCAGCAGCACTTGGGACTGAGTCCAGGGAGCCCTGAGCCACGTCCTCAGCCCTTTGCATTTTCTGCTTTGTGGTCGGGTCTCCCCAAATTGCCCAGGTCCCCTTGAACTTGTGGTCCTCCTGCTGGACCCTCCTGAGTAGTTGGGATGGCAAGGGCTCGCCGCCGTGCCCAGCCCGCTCGGTGTTACAGCCACCCACTGGTCTGTACAGTGCCCATGGATACCTTCTCCGTCTCATCCTTCCTAGCCATGGTCCTCCCTGCCCCAGAGGCCCAGGAACGTGGACAGGCCCCTCCTTCAGGCTGGCCACTGTGCCTTGTGCTGGGGACACAGTGCTGGGGGTGTGTCCAGAGTCATCCAAGATGCTGCAGCTTGGGACATCTGGGTTAGCAAGGAGGAAAGCACAGGCAAAAGGCCCACTTTGTCGCTGTCTCAGAAGCTTCTGTGGGGGACAGAGCTTCATGTGCCCCTGCACTAAGCATGAGCCCCTTCCAGGGGCTTGAGTGACCAAGGCTGACTGGTTCCCAAACTGGTGGGTGTGGACAGGAGTCTGTCCAGCTGAGCAGTGACACAGCGTGCTCTTAGCACTTTCCTTTATTCTGTTCTTTTTGTTTTTACTGGGGTTTGAATCCAGGGCTTTGCAATTGCTAGGCAACTGCTGTACCACTGAGCTATGTGTGAGTTCTTTACCTATAAATCCACCCATCCACCCATCCTCCCACCCATCCATCCCCCACCTACCCATCCATCCATCCATCCATCCTCCTATCCTCCCACCCACTCGCCCATCCTTCCTTCCTCCCAACCCACCCACCCACCCACCCACGCATCCACCCATCCACCCGCCCACCCTACTTCAGCCTCTCCATGCATGCCCCTGTGTTTACTCCCACAACTGTTTTCTGGCACTATACTAATCTCCTCCTGGGCTGAAGTACACAGTTTCCCTTCTAAGACCCGGGGAGAGAGAGGGTGGCAGGACAGTTGTCACTCTTCTCTGAGATTCCTCAATGGGCCAGGTACTAAGTAACTATCAACTCAAACTGTGCTGACCACTCGTGCCTTCGTTCTGACTCTGTTAGAAAAGAAAATTGAAAAAGAGCCTTACAGTGCCTTAAAGGCTTTTTAATTAAATATAACTCATTTAATTTAAACTCCTTTAAGTTTCATTTTTTTTTTTAATATAAATGTTATAGTGGCACAATGAAAGTGGCTTCTAATCAAAGTGTGGCGGGGTTATCTCCCTGCACGAAAGTGGATGGATGCCTGTGGGAGCCACGCCAATAACTTATTCAGACAATAATAAAAAATCACCAGGTCTGCAGGATGCATAGAGGAGGCCATGGGAGTGGGTAGGAGGCTGAGGTTCTTCTGGGAGCTGTGAAGCCTGTGACAGGGGGATGGGCAGGGCATGGCACGGACAAGTGCCCAGCCCACAGGGACTGCTGTGCTGGTGGCACTCACGGCCATGCCTCCGGCCACTGCTGGCTCTTTTATTTCAGTACTGCGGTTGGACCGAGGATGCTTGTGCTGAGCTACAACTCCAGGCTCTTATTTGCTGATTGATTGATCGGGACAGGCCTCACTAACTTACGCAGGCTGGCCTCCAGTTTGCAGTCCTCTGGCCTCGGCCTCCCACAGAGCTGGCATTGCAGGCCTATGTCACCATATCAGGTTCCACTACTGGTTCTAAATGCTGGTGCCAGTAGCTATATAAAGGGAGGCGATGACACTGGAGAAAATGCTTGCTTGGAGGGGGAGAAGGAGGGACAGAAGGGACCTGAGCTGGGGAAGAGCCTATTCAGAGGGGGCTGTGTCCGCCCGACAGAAGGCCCCCAGAGCACCTCCCGCCTCATCCGGAGCAGCACCCGGCAGCTCTTTCCCGTCCCTCTTTTATTTTGCCCCAGTACCTCTCACCATGGGGTGCGCGTGCATCGGGTTGCTTGTGCCTGCCCGTCCACATGTGAGCAGGGGCTTCACAGGAGACATGGCTGTGGTATCTTGGTACTACTGGACCCCAGGGCAGCTCATGTGCTCTGGATGGGTGACTACAGGAGCAGCAGAAGGGGCAAGCTATGGAACTGCTCTTAAGAGCCATGGGGCCCTGCTGCGCTGTGAGGCTGGGTCTCTGAGGGAAAGAAGGCGGAGGGACTGCGAGGGAAATTCCAGAGGGACTGCCCCCGTGTGTGTCTTTCCCCTCCACTCCCCACCCCCACTGATGTATTTGGCACAGGGTCTTACTATGCAGCTGAGACTCATAGCGATCTTCCTGTCTCAGCCTCCCCAGTGCTGGGATGCGTGTGCTACCAGGCCTGGACTCACCGGCTTGCTATGCCCAGGGCTGGTGCAGCACACAGGACTAGGATCGAACCCTGGTCCCTATGCATGTCAAAGCAGACACTTAGTCCACTGAGCTATCTTGCCAGCTCTACTACTATGTGTCTTTGTGGCAGGGAATCTGCACTGGCGATCCCTGTTCTGGAGCAAAAACACGAATGGAAAGTAGCCTTGACAGGTGAATTGTGCCAAACGGTGGCCTTTCTTCCCGCTTTGTCTTTTCATTTCCCAGGCTCAGTTTATTCTGAGCTCCATCTTGGGCCACAGCTGATAGAAGAGTGGTGAGTTATGCCATGCTTAGTGAGTTGGTGTTAAGCTGTGCCATCTACTGCGTGGCGCAATTACCCAGGAGGATCATGGGTAATTAATGCACCCACTCTTCCCTTTCTCCTCTGTCCTTGCTCTCCTCTGTCTTCCCCCAGACACCCACAAGGCCACTATGGAGCACAGGCTGTGGGGACAGAGGTAGCACAAAGAGAGGCTGCTTGATGAACAGCAGTGCTTGGGGAAGAGAAACTTCTCGGCTGGGGAATGCCTAGAGGGACTCGCTGAGCCACCAAAGGCCATGCACAGATGGGTTCAGTGACTGCTGGTGTCTTCCAGGAACCTTGAGCAAGGCCACCCTTGGTGCCAATCTTTAAATACTCTGCTTTAAAAAAAAAATTTTCCTCCTGGCACTAAGGTGTGTTTAGGGTCCCAGGTCCTGTGCTGGGGGAGAACCACAGAGGAGGGGTGAGATGCCGTGGTCGGGGCTTTGCAGGGCTATGCAGCAGCCCAGTGTTCTGTCAAGCCCTGCCCATGCTGGTAATGGAGACAACAGAGGAATAAGGCAGTGCCCTGGGCCGCCGAGTCAGAGCTTTGGGCTATGAGTGTCACGGTGGTCTGACTCCTACCGATTGCTTCAGCTGAGGGAGAGATGTGGATTATTATCCAAATCAAAAAGAACGCTAGTTATCATTTAGTGGGCTGTCAGGGAGATTCAACTGTGAGGCGATTGCTCACTGCTCTAAATCAGCAAGTTGTGAGAGGAAACCTCTCTGCCCTTGCTTGCTCCTGCAGTGTCGCTCAGCTCACCCTGGCTGGGCTGTCTGCTTGCCCGTTTGATGGATGCCTGTTGAGCAGGAGAGATCTGGGGTGACTTCCTCAGGGTGATGCTGATGGAGCACCTCTAACAAAGATCAAGTTACTCAAGCCCTCTGGATGCTTGGTCGGCTTCCTAGTTCCCTTGATGGGTGCAATGAAACCAGTGCTCCCAGATGTGTCTGCATGGATACTACTGATGAGCTTATCATGGTGATTTCCGAAATTGTAAAGTAGCAAGGAGATTGCTCTGGTCTTTTCTGTTTTTGAGGTGCTGGGGATCAAATCCAGGGCCCCGTACAAGTAAGGCAAGAGCTCTCCTCCTGAGCCGCATACACAGCCCTGCTTTGCTGGATTTTGAAAGTCACTTAGACATCCAGATGTGAGCTTCTTGTGGTCTTGCTAAACCTCCATGTAAGCTTTTGTGTGAGTTATTTAGACTTCGCGGTCTGGTGTGAGCTGCAGCTTCCTTTGGTGAATCTGCTCATGGTTAGAGAGTAAATATAAGGCACACAACAGTGCTCCCTGCATCGCCTGGGTTTCAGTGCTGACCAGCGCTGGAGAATCTCACTCTGTCTGCCTGTGCAGCCAGCCCCATCCTGTTTTCCACCTCACTGAGCTCACTGGGAGGAGTCAGGGCCTCCAGTGTGGACGCATCTTAAGGTTTCTTAGTGTTGGCTTCACCTCTTCCACCCCGACGGATCTTTTCTTTCCTTCTTTTTGAGATAGTCTTGCTGTGTAGCCTAGGCTGGCTTTGAACTCACAATAATCCTGCCTCAGCTGCCTGGGTGCTTGGATTACAGGTGTGTGCCGCCACACCAGGTCTAAGGGACCTTTCAGGCAGGATCACACACATCTCTCCCTGACTCAAGTGCTGCCGAGGTTGTGTCACTGTTCTCCATGAGGCGGGAGGTGAAGTCTGACCCCTCAGTTAAATAGCATTCTTTTCAAATTTTGCTTTTCTTGGCACGTGTTTGCAGTATATAATGATTGTATTCTCCTGGGAGCATATCCTAGCTGTTCTCTGTCTCTTGGGCTCCCCTGCTCCCGCCCCGCTTCTCTGTCAGTGTTCCTCCCGCTTGCAGAAGGTCTTTCTCATTTGCTGTTGCTTACCTTCTGTTTCGCTCTTTGTGCACACTGAGTTTCTCAAGCGAGGGCAGCCAAGCGCGGCATGAGCATGTGCTCTGACTTACCTCCCATAACATTCTGGTCTCAAGGTGCATCCATTTTCCTACAGATGACAAAACTAAAAACAAAAATTCTGCTCCACCCAGCTATCTCCTTCTAGGGCTCTCTCTGGAAGTGCTTGGCATTTTTCTTGGGCACTTGCTGAAAGCTTGACTTGCCTAGAGGAATCAGGAATGTCCAGCTTCCCCCCGAAAAGCTGCAGCTCTCCAGTGAGCTCTGAGTTTAGAGTGGATCCCCCAAGCTTCTCCCTCACCTGGGCTTAAAGACTCAGACATGACGTGCAGGGAAGCCTCGGAATCCAGTGACTTCCTGCCTGGGCCTGGGCCGCGTCCATGAGGGGAGGCGTGCAGCGTGCTTGGTGCGAGCGTGGTGAGTGGGAGCCGGGATGGGGGACGCACCACATACGGCATGGCTTTATTTAGCTGTGTTCTGTCAGCCCAAGTGAAGGTTTTAATTGCAGAATGGTGTCTTGCTAGCAAAAATGAAAGTTGTTAGAGTGAAGTTTTAAAAATTTAAATGACTAAATGGAAAAATTGTAGGGAAGCTTGTTAAAGAAGCATACATTTAAGGGCCTCTCAGATAAGAAAACCTTTGAAGTTGAATGTCAGAATTTCAACGGCAATGAGGGCTGGCTGGTAGCAAGGCTTCCCTCTCCCAGCTACTCAGTGGCTCCTGAGTAGAACATGTGGATTTCCTTTTTTTTTTGGCGGGGGGGGGGGGGGGGGGGGCTGGTGCAGGCTGCTTTATGGACGGGTCTGGTGCAGCATGTGTAGCTGGGGATCGAACCTGGGTCCCTCACACCAGACTGAGTTTGTCTAAGCAAGTGCTTTAAATAACTGAGCTAACCCGCAAGCCCCTTTGGATTTCCTTTTATAAGTATCTGTAAGGAGTTGTGTCAGAGGGACCCCGAAGCTGGGATCTGCCTCTGCCCACCGCTGCAGGGGGCAAGGACATCAGCATAGGGCACACCCACAGGAAGCGGGCACAGGGACTTCCACTTCGTCTGCATAGAACTGGCTCACTGCGCCTGCCCCGCTACCATTTCATCCCTTTCTGGTGTTACTGTGGCTGCGTTTGACTCCCTACTCTCCTAACCCATGTAGCCAGCATTTTCCCAGGAGTCGCTATAGCCCATGATACTTTGCGTGACAGACCCTCTTCCCAGCAGGGATTGCAGGAAGCACGGGCGAGGAGCTGAGGCTGTGCTCCTCAGAGGGCTCTGTTCCCTGTCCCCAAAATGATTGCAGGAGGAAGGTTCCATAGAAGCCACTGAACAGCTTCGTTCGAACTCCTCGACAGTCTCAAACTGGTGGTTTTTTTTTTTTTTTTTTTTGGTAGTTCAGAATCTGCAGTCGATTTTTGGATTATGAAAAATATTACTCAACATTTACATTACATTGTTTCAAAATTAAAGATTATCCTGTTCAGCTGCACAGTAAAATCCAGTTTTATGGGATGGCAATTTTTACTTACGTTCTTCTACATTACAGTGGGGGATAATGGCTTCAGGAAGGGTACGATGAGGAATAAAGCCGTTGCACTATACTGGTTAAATGACATTTAAAATGATTTGACTGTCAGACTCATGGAAAGGTTATGAACAGTGAATGAAAAATCTAAAATTAATTCCTTGCTTCAGGAAAGTGTGATTTATGCCATAATAAAGTCAGATTTTTAGTTAAAGAAGTTTAGTCATTAAGGAATGCCCGTGTGCTAACTCTCATTTATAACCATCTGGTTTCAAGCTCCTGCAGAAAATAATCTCCTCTTCAGGCAGTGCATCCGAGGTCTTGGTGTCAGTTGTGTTGGCGATTTTATTCTGTACGCCTCTGCTACGGCTTTCAGGGAGTTGCTTTTTCCAATACTAGGAAAACAGATCTTTGCTTGGGCTCAATGTCTGGGGGAGCCATTGAACTTACCTCCTCAAAATAGTCTGGCGTCTCTTCCTCAGTTATTTTCATTAATAGTGACAAAGGCAAGCATTTGAGGACTGTCCCTGTGCGACAACACACTGAACATGGTACAGACCGATTTTTATTTCATTTTATCATGGCAGCGGATCTCTAAGGAATGTACTGTTTTCGCCTGTGTTTTACAAACAGGTCAACTGAGGCTCAGGGCTGTTAGTGTAGCAAAGGTGGCAGAGACTTAGCTGGTGAGGATAAGCCTGGGTACAGCTGATTTCTGAGTTGCAGCTCTGAATTCCTGTGTCTCTCTCATGAATATTTTTTGATTACTTATTTCAAGCAGAAGAAGGTGACTCAGGGCTTCAGAAACATGAGTGTGGTCCTGGCTTCTCTCGCTGTGTTCTTCAGGAGATGCCCATAAAACAGAGGTTCTTCGTCCAGTCTCTGCTGCTGTAACAACATGCTTGAGACTGTCATTTCTAAAGAGCAGAGATTTGTTTCTTACAGTTCTGGAGTGAGGGAGGTCCAATAGCATGGCACCAGCGGCTGGCAGAGACCCTCTTGCTACATCATGACGTGGCTATGGAGGGCACCACACAGGGGCAAATGTGCCCATGAGACAGAAGAATCAAGCCCAATGGACACCTGAATCAGGAGCCCATTGCCATGCTAGCTAACCTGCTCCCATGAACCGTCCTGTCCCATGACTTCCAGACCTGGCCTCTCCACCCTGTTACAGTGGCATTGAAGTTTCAGGGTGTGTTTTTGGGAAGGACATTGACATAAAAGCAAGAACTGTTGTCATTTATAAATTAGGAACTGGGCTTCTTTTCTTTATTTACTAAACTTCCTGCAATTACTCTTGAGTAACGGGTCTTATGTTTCCTTTAAAAAAAAAAAAAAAAAAAGTTAAAGCATATGAAATATGCAAAGTACACATATCTTGAGTATGGAGCTTAATTAATTATTACAAAGTGCATAGCACTATGATCATAAAATAGAGATTTCCAGGGCCTGAGTCATTATCCTTCCATAGCTTACCATCGAGCTATTTCCAGAGATTGGTTTTGATTGTTTTTAATACTAGAGATTGAACCCAGAGCCTTTACACTGAAGTATATCCTTAGATGGCTTTAAATTTTTTTAATTTAATTTTTAAAAATTTGAGACAGGGTCTCACTAAGTCACTAAGTTGTGGAGTGGGGTAGAATTTGGAATTCTCCTGCCTCAGAACGCTAGGATTACAGATGCATGCCCCACCCCCCACCGTAAAATCTTTTGTTAAACACTTTCTTTTTTTTTTTTCTTTTATTTAATTTTATTTATTTATTTATTTATTTTTTCTTGTTTCAGAACCTTTGTTTGTTTATTCACTCATTTTTATGGCTGGCTCAGCCCACCCCAAGGGCAGGGCTGGCCTAGCATGTAGTGCCGGGGATCGAACCGCGTTCCCTGAAGCCGCCCACGCTTTTCCAAGCAGGCGCTTTAGGCCACTGAGCCATCCCGCCGGGCCCCTAAAATCTTAAAAGTTGTTCTCTGTTGCGTTTGCGCTCCTGAAACCTCACAGCGTTCCTTTGCTCCTCTGCACTGCCGTGTCATTCCCTGTGGCACCATCTGCTCCGGCCCATCCAGGTCGCAATTCCCGCAGCAATGTCACCTGCTGCGGCCCATCCACGTGGGACGCTGCCGCATGTGGCTGGCTTCGCAGCTCGCTGGCGTCAGCGTGCTTGGCCGCACGTCTCGGTGCTCCTGTCTCTGTCTCCAATGGACATTTGCCTAGGAGAGGAGTTGTTGGGTCAGGAAAACAGCACAGTAGTTATTTTAAGACCATTTCATACTGGGAATTGGTTAAAGAGCTATTGAAGGATTAATAAGGAAAACAAAGGGGTGCACACTGACACAAAGGAGCCCCGTCCCTGCAGGGAGCCCTTCCCGCCTCCAGGGGAGCGGGCTCTGGGAAGGCCCTGCTAGCGCTGGTAGCCTGAACACAGGGAAATTCTAATGTCCTGGGGGTTTGTAAATATTTGCTATTCTCAAGGCTTTTCTAATGTGCTCCACCCTGCAATATACAAGGGCTGACTGAAATGTACGGGGTGTGTTTAAATGTTTAAAGATGTATTACAGTAAAAGAGCCATTGCCAGGAATCCCCTTCAGCACACCCCAGCCCCCATGATTCGCTCCCGCATCCACCGTTCTTGCCACTTCCGGAAGCAGTTTTGGAAGTCCTCTGGCATCTATGTCTTTACAGTAGGTGCTTTAAAAAAATGTCCAGTGAGTCCTGCATGCTGCACAGGCCCAGCCACAGGCGCGCTGGGCTGGCGACAATCTGGATGTGGTGACACCTGTAATACCAGCGCTGGGGAAGCTGAAAACAGGATCACCACAAGTCCAAGCTGCGTAGTGATACCCTGTACCAAATACACACACGCACATAGGCACGCATGCCCAGTGAATGTTGCTCCTCAGTGTGAGCCCATGGAAAGGCCAGCTTGTGAAAACAGAGTATGCTTCTGGACCTTCTCCGTGAGATCCGGCACATCACAACTCTTGCTTTTCCTCAGAGTCAAAGGAACATGAAAGGTAAACACACGTCCAACAGATTTAGGATGCCAACGCCAAGGCAGCCACAGCGGCGCAACTGAAGATGCCCATGAAAGAGGACTTCCAGAACTGCTTCCCAAGGTGGCGAGAAGGGTGAGGTCGATGCGAGGGCGTCTTCTGATCAGGGTCAACGGCAGTGTGTCCTTTGCTGTGATAATTTTTTTAAATGTCAAATTTCCATAACTTTTTATCACACCCCATATAGTAGTATTCCATTGTCATTTTAACTTGAGAAATGCCTATTAATATCTTGTTGATTTTTTGGTTATTTGTATTTTTTATGGATTTGCAGGATTATTTTATATATTCTGAAAGTCCTTTGTCAGACAAATGGATTATAAATACACTCCTTTAACAACTTGCCTGTTCACAGCTTAATTCTGTCTTTTAATGAATGTATAACTCAATTTTTATAAAGCCTAGGTTATCATTCTTTTCCTTTAATTCTATTTAAGAAACTTTCATCCCTCTGAGGTCATGAGTGGGTCATGGATATGCTCTCCAGTGACCTTCCAAAGTCGTTGTCGTCATCATCTTCTTCCTTCTCTTGCTGCTGCTGCTGCTGCTGCTGCTGCTGCTTGTTCTTCTTCTTCTTCCTCCTCCTTTTCCTCCTCCTCCTCCTCCTCCTCCTTCTTCTTCTTCTTCTCCTCCTCCTCCTCCTCCTCCTCCTCCTCCTCCTCCTCCACATCCTCCTCCTCCTCCTCCTTTTTTTGTTAATGTATTTAGGACAGGGTCTATAGGGTCTCACTACACGGATTGGACTCGTAGTGATTCTCCTGTTTTCAGCCTCCCAAGTGCTGGGAGTACAGGTGTGCACCACACACCCAGTCTCAATCTTCCTCTCAGTGCACCCCGGGGTTGGGCTGGCACCGCCCGCTGGAGATGGAGCTCGGCCCCTCTGTCTGCCTAAGCCAGCGCTTTAATCCACTGAGCTATCTGGCTGGCCCACCAAAGACTTCATTTTTTTACCTCCTGTCTTTAGATATGCCATCCCACTAGAAATTATTTTTATGTGTATTGCAAGGTAAGAAACTGAGTTTTATTTTTTCAGGGTAAATGTCCAATTGACCTAGCACCAAGTGTTGAAAGCTATTTTTGTTTTATTTCCCCCCCCACCCCCACTCTACTGTGCTGACAGCAGAAACTGACAGTGTGGGGTTTGTTGCTCATCTGTTAATATTTTGTCTTAGATTTTTCCTGATCAGGCACTTAGGGATTTAGCAAGTTTTAATCTTTCCAAAGACCAAACTTATTTGTGGTATAGTTTCCCCTTATTTATTTCTTCTCCTTTCATATTTCTTTTGTTCAACTTTTATAGGCTTCAATTGTTACTTTTTTTAGCTTTCAAAGTTAGATGCTTAGGTCTCAATTTCTGACCTTTTCTTTTAACATGCAGCTTAGGCTATCATTTCCCTCTAAGTACTGCCTAAACTATACCCCTTAGCTTTTGAAATGCTGTCATTCAATTGCTGTTCTGCTCAAAATGTCTTGCTTGCTTTGTGAATTTTTTTTTTTTTTTTTTTTTTTTTTGTCTTTTTTGAGACAGGGTCTTGCTATGCAGTTCTGTCTGGCCTTGAGCTCACTTTTGTAGTCCAGCTGGTCTTGAACTCCCACCAATCCTCCTGCCTCACCCTCCCAAGTGCTGGGATTACAGGTGTGCACCACCACACCCATCTGTGATATCTTTTTATTTTTAAAATTTTTCTGCTTTGGTTTCGGGAACTGGACTGAGGATCTCGTGCTTGCCAGACAAGTGCTGTGCCCCTGGGCTGCGTTCCTGGCCCTCTTGGTGATTTTTCTCCAGAGTATATGATACGCTTCTGAATTCGTGGGTCAAATGGAGATTTTTCTTAACATTTTCCTGTGGCTGATTTCTACTTTTATATAGTCAAAAACTACACATGTCCTTTGTGTGCTTTTAACAATGTGAAACTTGCTCGTGGCTCTGCATAGGGTCAATTTTATATATACCAAGGGGATCCTTAGGGTGAAAGTATAGTACATGGTCATGCAGCTCATGAGTCGTGTTCACTGTGTATCAGTGAAGTTTGTTCATTGATGTTCAGCTGCTCTGCATTCTGATATGCAGATATATATCCATGGAGATATATATATATATATATATATATATATATATATATACATACACACATACATACACACACACACACACACATACTGATTTTTCTTTTTCTAAATATTTTTTTGTTTAAATTTAACAAAGGTTATATTACATATTTTCATCATCAGATCAGTTTAGATTAATACATATAGGTATATAAGATTGATCAAACAATTAAGCATTTACCCTTCTAAATCAACATTACTTTTTTTTCCCCCTTTTTCTTTTCCCCTTTCTTTTCTTTGAAAGTTGACATATTGCATATTGTCCTCACAATCGTTCTACAGAGTACAGTGTGTGGGCATGACCCACCTCCCTATTGATGCTGCTTAGAAAAAAAAAGGAAAAGAATATATTTCTCTTCGGACTAAGAGGAAGCAGATACATACACAGTCAAATGTTCTGCAATTGTAGTGAGCCACCAGTGAAGCTTGTGATGTTGGAGGCTATTGAATCTAAGCCTCCTAAAGCTCATCTCACTAATCTAGCTTTGCATTTCATGCATTTTAATTAACCTTTTTTTTTTCTTGCTGGGTGGTCAAGGGCAAGTCGAAGCAAGACCTGTATAACAAAACATTCTTTTTTTTGTATCTTCCAGGGTCAAATCCCCTCAGGATTTAGTTTGGGACCATAGACAGTACTTTGTAGAACTGTTGTTAGTGTCAGCCTTTGGGACGAGTCATGGCCATTGCTTGGCCATTTTGCTTTCTGTGAAAGCCTGAGAGAATGTTTTTCTCTGGGTGACTCTCCTTAGACGCACTATAATTCACTCATCCCTTTTCTCTGAGGTCCCATAATCTCCTTGACCAGAAAATTTGGGACGCCTCTGAGTTATAGGATATTACAGCACAGGTTCTCTTATATCCTGGGTGATTTTTCTCTACTTGTTCTGTAATATAGTGACAGATTTCTTAAATTCTCCAACCATTATTGTGGATTTTAAAGTTTCTTCTCTTAGTTCTTTGAGTTTTGACCTCACCTATATGTAGGCTATGCAATCAGGTATGTGCAAGCTCAGACCTACATGCCTTCCTACTGTTAAACCGACCGTGTGATCCACACCAGCCACCCCCAGTGCTGATCCTCTTGGGTCTGCTTTATGCTGTCCATGTCTTAGTTGGAGTTGATATGGCTTATGTTTCTTTTTTTCTTTTCTTTTTTTTTTTTTTTTTGTCAATGAGTAAACTGATCTTTAATTTGCTACCTGGGAGTCTTGCTCTCCGTTTTGAACATGGGCCACAGCTATTTACACAGAATCATTGTACAGTATTTACAACAGGATGCTGGACACAGCATCAGTCTGGACAGGTAAAGTGAAAACAAAGCTCTGAAATCAAAGTGTAAGCAGCAATGTGAAGGTGTGAGTACAGGGAAAGGGAAG